>JAXQQM020075891.1:0-13501 GCA_034641835.2 Pinus albicaulis | reverse complement strand
GTTTCCCATGGTACCTGTTATGGCCTAAATCTATCTCAGGTTGAGGAAGGCAGAGTCTAGGGTAACATCAAACCATGCTTAATCTAGTAGCTAGCACTACTATATCGGGAGAGGGCTCTCTCCTGGTCAATCTCAGCAAAAATAATTAGTGAGGCTTGAGATGAATTGAATAAAGGCTGATTTTAGGCTAGGTATATATGTAAAAGAGTTTGATTTGATTTTGAGGATGTTTCTTGGATCAAAGGGAAGGGCAGATTTTGGGTTTGGGGAATGAGGCCTAGTTTTTGAAAAGATCTGAATGGGGCAAGGTAGGCAATTGTTTTGACACTTCAATTTTGAATGAAATGGATAGCTCAGACTGGTGAGG
Organism: Pinus albicaulis; assembly: GCA_034641835.2. Lineage (NCBI taxonomy): Eukaryota > Viridiplantae > Streptophyta > Pinopsida > Pinales > Pinaceae > Pinus > Pinus albicaulis. Next base: position 13,134 of record JAXQQM020075891.1, on the reverse strand, counting down.
AGTTGAAGAGGGCAAGAGACTTTCAGGAATCCTCTTCAAATAGTTGAAAAAATATAAAATTAAACAAACCCTAGGTAGAGCACTGCAAATTTTAATGAATTCCACCTTTATACTTGTTTGTTTGACTTAAGAAGAAATAAGAGGGAAAATGATACACATGAAACACCAGTAAACTTACATTAATAGAGAGAAACACATCATCAAAACAAAGAGCCACATGAATCCCAAGGAGTGCTGCAAACCCTGGTCTATTCCTTTTCCAAACTGCAGAGATGAATGTACAATGATGCTCAAAGCAATCGGAAGTGTCCAACCTATTCCAATGAATGAAAAATTACAAGATATAAGCGACCAAAAACTCATCCCCAGCCTCTAGGGGTCGAGCTCACAATTTCAGGAGTTGTTTCAACAAGATATAAACTGAGAACTGGAAAATAGGGAGTGGAACAGCTTGCCTCTATAAGATAGGTAACTGATTCATTCAGTTGCAATTCACCCTTTGATGGATGAATCTACCTCCATGAGTAAAAATTTAACAAAATTACATCAAGATCTATTAAAGTACATCAAATTACATTATGAGTTTAACATTTGGAAGTGAGAAAGTCAAAATGTCCAAAACTAGGCGAAAAACAGAGTTACTGAGTCCAAAATGAGAAAAAATCCCCAATGCACCGCGCCATAAACCCAATGCATAGCGCGGAGTTGGTTTTGAAGGCCTTCCCGGTGTTCAAATTGGCCCCAAGTGGGATTGTTGGAAAGGTTTGCCTATCTACTTTCCAACACAAGTGGAATTTATGAATTTGCTTCCATTTGCACCTCCAAAAATGAGTTCTCCCAACACTGCATCCTGTGTGTCGAAAAAGGGGCAGAAAGGTCATTTTTAGGGTGTTTTTGACCCATCTGGAAGCCTAAAACCTGTCAAAATATCTTGGCCATGGGTAGCCATGCATAAATTTTCATGAAAAATCCAAAAATATAAATTTTTACCCAAGAGGAGCCTCCCATCAAAAGCGCGCGCCAAGTAGCGCGATGTGTAGGGAAAACTGGCGCGGCACATTGGGGATTTTTGCTCATTTTGGACTCAGTAACTCTGTTTTTCGCCTACTTTTGGAAAGTTTGACTTTCTTACTTCAAAATGTTAAACTCATTATGTAATTTGATGTAATTTTATGGGTCTTGATGTAATTTTCTCAAATTTTTACTCATGGAAGTAGATTCATCCATCAAAAGGTGAATTGCAACTGAATGAATCAGTTTCCTATCTTATAGAAGCAAGTTGTTCCACTGCCTATTTTCCAATTCTTAGTTTAGATCTTGTTGAAACAGCTCCTAAAATTGTGAGCTCGACCCGTAGATGCTAGGATGAGTTTTTGGTTGCTTATATCTAGTAATTTTTCAGTCATTAGCATAGGTTGGACACTTGGGGATTTCTTTGAGCATCATTGTACATTCATCTTTGCAGTTTGGCAAAGGAATAGACTAGTGTTTGCAACACTTCTTGGGATTCAAGTGGATCTTTGTTCTGATGATGTTTTTCTCCCTGTTAATGTAAGTTTACTGGTGTTTCGTGTGTATCATTTTCCCTCTTATTTCTTCTTAAGTTAAACAAACTAGGATAAAGGTGGAATTCATTAAAATTTGCAGTGCTCTACCTAGGGTTTTTTTAATTTTATATATTTTCAACTGTTTGAAGAGGATTCCTGAAATTTTCTTGCACTCTTCAACTCCTCACCGGTCTAAGCTATCCATTTCATTCAAAATTGAAGTGTCAAAAAAATTGCCTACCTTGCCCCATTCAGATCCCTACAAAACTGCTCATTTCCCAGACCCAAAATCTGCCTTTCCCTTTGATCCAACAAACACCCTCAAAATAAAATCAAAATTTTTTACATATATACATAGCCTAAAATCAGCCTTCATTTAAGTCATCTCGAGCCTCACTGATCATTTTTGCTGAGATTGACCAGGAGAGAGCCCTCTCCCAATATGGTAGGGCTAGCTACCAGATTAAGCGTGGTTTGATGTTACCCTAGACTCTGCCTTCCTTGGCCTGAGGTAGATTTAGGCCATAACATAGTGGTGACCATAATATGTGAGGGATTATGAAGGGAGAGGATGAGGCAAATTTTAGGAATATTGCTAATTGAAATTTGCTAATTAAAGAGTTTTAGGGGTAGCTTCTAGGCTTTTTTGGGATAATGGGAATTGGGATAGGGAATAAGTGAATTTTAGGGATATGGGTGATAGGGAAATGTGCTGATGGAACTAAGAAAATAGTGAGGAAAAAAAAGGATGGGGGAGTGATGGCATAAAAAACCAATGTATAAAACCTAGGCTATGATTTCTTGAGCAAGGAAGTAGGGTTTGAATTTGTTTTATTAAATCCTCATAAAAATCATAAGAAACACGTTTATTGGAAATGGAATAGTTTTTTGACTTACTTTGGACCAGAGGAAACCGAGAAAATTGAAGTTTTGAATGAAATTGTGGTGAAAAGAGCTTGCAGCTCTATGCACCACGCCACAACTCAATGCGTCGCGCCCTTTTGTAGGAGACTTTTGGAGACCTTCCTGGTGTCAAAATTGGGCGTAGGATAGCTCGTTCGAAAGATATTTGTGTCTAGTTATCATTTGACTCATTAGGAAAGTCATTTTTCCAACCAAGCTAGGAGAAAATGTGATTTTCCCAAGGTCACTTCAGAGGTGCATCAATTCTCCTGAGGCAACTGTATTTTTGACATTTCTCTAAAACCATGACACCTATGTAAAAATTGAAGGAGGTTTTTCTTCCTTGGCCTATTTTTGACAAAAAAAATCTTTCATTTTTTCCAAATTCATCTTTTATTGCTCAGAAACATCATTGGAGTAAAATCTATCCCGATGAGTGGAACAAGAGATTTGTCAAAATGAAGCGAAATGAAGGGGATAAGGGGCTTCTAAATTCTTGAGAAAATTTTGGGAAGTAGGGAGGGATGTTAGGAAGCAGGGGAAAGTGGAATTTCAAAGATTGAGTAAGGGGAAGGGGTCCAAAAGGGAAAAACACAATCCTAACATAGAAAATTGCCAAGTTGTAGCAAGAAACTAGGGTTTGTGCGAAAATGAGGAATTTGGGGGATCTCAGTGATGGGAAGTGTTTAATAAGGTACATTAATAATAGAGAAAGGTGTATGAACATTAGGATACAAGTTTTGCTGATTATTCGACCATCCAAGAGAAATTACCTTCAAAACCCTAGGAGAGGGAAATGAATCTTACCTAGGCACAACTGAAGCATGGAAAAGGTGTAAAATGACCCAGTGGAACTTGAGATGATGATGAAAAACTTCTGAATGATGGTACACTCAGCTGAATGGTGACATGGACCAAAATTAGGACAACTTTGAAAGGAGTGAAAACAAACCCTAGACCTAATACCTAGTGACCAAATTTTACTTGAAGACTCATTGAAATGACAAAATTTGACCTTGACACCTTAAAATCACTTTTTAAGAGCATGTTTGATCACAGGAGGAAGGCTGCAAAGACTAACACTAACATTGGCTCCAATGGGGATGGTAGCTCCTTGGAGGTGCCAAGAACTATAGATCTTTGGAAAGCAGACAGTGCCTTCATCCATTGGGCAATGGAGTCAAAAACTCAAGTTGAAATGCATGACTAAAAACTAATGACTTGATGACACAAATTGAATCTCACTCAACTAAAAATTGACTCGATACTTAAACAAAACCGACAAACTGGATCTGATGCTCAAAGTAGAGCTTATTCATAAAAACCTACTCTAATAGTTTCATTCATCACCTGATCAAGTGAAATGAAACAACCAATGCAACCAAGTAAGTACTCTGGTTACTGTTTGAATTCTCCACAAGTGCTTGCTTATGAACAACAAGAGAGAACTACCGAAAGGCAACTCCCATGAAAACTTGTGAACAGATCCATTGAATACTATGGATTCTCTATCCGCCTCCAAAACACTGCATAAGGATCTTGAAGTTCATGCACAATGGGACTTAGCTCATCCAATGGATTTCTTCTCTTCTCCTCATACCATGAATGAAAACTTTTTTTTGAGCTTTGTGACGAGACTCCTGCTAAAAATGACAAAGAGACTGACTGCTAGATCAAGTTGATGTCAGCACACATTTCAATCTCACATGTAGTCAATGGAGAAATACTTTGACTGTAGACATCATCCAACACATCAGCCATTGGATCATGAAAAAATTGAAAAGACTGCTGCAACCCATTTTCTATTGTTTCTGATGAGATTACATGATTTTCTACAAGCTGTTCATTTGAAAATTTACCATGCCAATTTCCCTTCAAAGACTGAAATGATTCAAAAGAGAAAGGTACGGAATCATCTTGCATCATTTGATCGTATGTGCCAGCTCCCAAGTCCTCATCTGCAACTTGACAATAAATGACATTCAGGGGCTGCAAATCTGGATATGAGAAGTATTGAACAAGGTTTTCATTGCCCTCAAGATGGTCCAGATCAAGACTTGTCGACAGTTGTTTTCGGATTGCATGAATGTTGTCTCTGATGAACTGAAACGAATAAAAAAAAAGAGGCAAAGATCCTTCACTTCAAAATTTGCTGCACTTTCCTCATCATTTCCGTAGCTGATATGCATCGGTTGAACATTGTATTCAAGCTGCTGAAAGTGAACTTCTTCCTCCCAAAAACTAGCTGCTGATTTGTCTACAAGATTAGCTTCTTTTTGGAGAACATAATCATCATCATACTAATCAAACTGAGGAAAATCATCAGTATAAAACACATCATCAAGCATACATGTCAAATCAACAGATCTCTCTTCTCCAAGATGATCTATAAAACAATCAGTATCAGATCTATGATGACTAGGATAAGAAAAAAGATGTTTTGGATCAGGAACTTGTTCTTCTTCAATCAGGGAGCCATGGGCTTGAACATTATACTCATTCCTTGTGGTGATATTTTGCATCATCTCTTCCACTACACTTACCAACATGTCAAGCTTTACCTCTAGAGATGTCGATTCCTCTGGATCTATGTTTTTCATCTCTTCTTCTTTCAACTTTTCCCTTCGGATTAGAAAATGAGCCTCTACATCTACTGCACTATTCTGCATCTCTTCAAGTGTTGTGAGATTCCTTTCTCTCAGCTAAAACTCTATTTCTGGATCAAAGGCACCCAGGTAGTGCAAGAGAGCAGATCTAGGAGGAGGCCTTATATTAACTGGCATCGAATAATAAACTTGGTTAAATTTGGCAGAAAACTGTTGTATTGTCTCCCCTGGCAGTCTTTTCAGCTGGTTATAATCTTTTATAATCAAGAAAGGGTTCTGTCTGATCACCCACCTGTCGAGGAAAACTTTGACGAACTACTAGAAATCTGAGATGCTCACATCAGGCAGGGTTTTGAACCAACTCTTGACTTTTCCTTGCAAAGAAAGAGAAAAGAGCCTAATACTGAAATCCTCTTCATCAACTTCAAAAAGGTCAAGAAAAGACTCAAAATTCAGAACATGTCTCTCAGCAGTGATGTTGTTGCATTCACCATCAAATCTTGGTAGATATAGGTCATGATTTTTAGGGAAAGCATGGGATATAGGAGGTAAAATCAGAGGCTTGTATCGATCTGGAATTTTACAAGGTATATGGGTATGTACAAATGCTGCAGAATCAGTCTTAGTCTCTTGAGGTTCATCAGTTTGAAGATGGTCATCACAAGATTCGGAAGAAAGGTCTTGATCAAGCTCAAAAGCATGAAAATATTTGGTATTCACAATCTTCAAAGGGAAGGAATCAAATGCAATTCGAGGATGTTTTATCAAATACAATATACTTTGCAAATCCTTCTTGACATTCTTGGGAAAAGAGAAGAAATAATTTATGACAAAGAAAAAACTTTCTTGGATGAAATTCCAAATTTAATACCTGATCTTTCCATATTGTCCTTTCATGTTTCTGCTAGTCAGGTTCATCCTCGAGTGGAGTCCTTGGATCTAATCTTGAAACTGATTTAGAGTCGCCAGGTGAATGATTTTAGCCTTGCGGTGTCTGATCATTGTCCACCATCAACAATCAGATCTGAACTTGATTAGATCTTACTGAGGAAACCAAATGTTCAGTTCATAAACTAGACCAGAGATTGACTGAAGCAGCATTCATCTACTTTCGCTAATGCAAAGCAAGAGTGTTTTGAAGGCTACCTGGCTAACTTCAGGCTCTGTCTGTAGTTTATAAAGAAAAAAAAAACTTTTCTTCCCCAGTATGGTCACCACTATGTTATGGCCTAAATCTACCTCAGGTTGAGGAAGGCAGAGTCTAGGGTAACATCAAGCCACGCTTAATCTGGTAGCTAGCCCTACCAGATCGGGAGAGGGCTCTCTCCTAGTCAATCTCAGCAAAAATAATCAATGAGGCTTGAGATGACTTGAATAAAGGCTGATTTTAGGCTAGGTATATATGTAAAAGAGTTTGATTTGATTTTGAGGGTGTTTGTTGGATCAAAGGGAAGGGCAGATTTTGGGTTTGGGGAATGAGGCCTAGTTTTTGAAAAGATCTGAATGGGGAAAGGTAGGCAATTATTTTGACGCTTCAATTTTGAATGAAATGGATAGCTCAGACCGGTGAGGAGTTGAAGAGGGCAAGAGACTTTTAGGAATCCTCTTCAAACAATTGAAAACATAGAAAATTAAACAAACCCTAGGTAGAGCACTGCAAATTTTAATGAATTCCACCTTTATACTTGTTTGTTTGACTTAAGAAAAAATAAGAGGGAAAATGATACACATGAAACACCAGTAAACTTACATTAACAGAGAGAAACACATCATCAAAACAAAGAGCCACATGAATCCCAAGGAGTGCTGCAAACCCTGGTCTATTTCTTTTCCAAACTCCAGAGATGAATGTACAATGATGTTCAAATCAATCCGAAGTGTCCAACCTATGCCAATGATTGAAAAATTACAAGATATAAGCAACCAAAAACTCAACCCCAGCCTATAGGGGTCAATCTCACAAGTTTAGGATCTGTTTAACCAAGATCTAAACTGGGAATTGGAAAATAGGCAGTGGAACAACTTGCCTCTATAAGATAGGAAAACGATTCATTCAGTTGCAATTCACCCTTTAATGGATGAATCTACCTCCATGAGTAAAAATTTAACAAAATTACATCAAGATCCATCAAAGTACATCAAATTACATCATGAGTTTAACATTTTGAAGTAAGAAATTCTAAATGTCCAAAACTAGGCGAAAAACAGAGTTACTGAGTCCAAAATGAGCAAAAACCCCCAATGCGCCACGCCTTATTTCTCTATGCATCACACCAGTTTGGAGCAGATTTTGGAGGCCTTCCCGGTGTCAAAATTGGCTCCAAGTGGGCTTTTTGGAAAGGTCTACCTGTATAATTTCCAACAAAAGTGGAATTTATGAATTTGGCTTCCATTTGCCCCTCCAAAAATGAGTTCTCTCAACACTGCTTCCTATGTGTCCAAAAAGGGGCAGAAAGGTCATTTTTAGGGTGTTTTTGACCCTTCTGGAAGACCAAAACCTGTCAATATATCTTGGAAATAGGTAGGCATGCATAAATTTTCATGAAAAATCCAAAAATATAAAGTTTTACCCAAGAGGATCCTCCCATCAAAAGCTTGCGCCAAGTGGTGCGACGGGTAGAGCTGAAAAATCTGTGTTTAGGCCAAAAAAATCAAAATTTGCAAAAAGTGTCTCAAATTTCTTGAAAGTTGGGCTGATTGTCCTCCATCATGTACTATGCTAGGCCAAGGAAGCCTCGGCCAAGATTTGAAGTCTATCATGCCTTTTCACGCCTCCTCTGATCCGGATTTATGCAGGAATGCAACAGAATATAGAAATAACCATAAACATAGATATGCAGCGGAAATAATGCGTCATTTCATTAATATCAAATAACATAAATATGCTTACAGACATAATGGAAATATAATAGCTAGGGTGCTGGTAGCGAATCTCTGAGAAGAGATGTGGTGGCTACCGACCTCTCAACTGTGTTACAATGAGGCTCGAGGGCCTATTTATTGTTGAGAAACAATGTAGAATCTGAAACGTCCAAAAACCTAACCGTAGGAGATGAGGCGCCAAAACTGTGGGCGCCCATTTGGGTAAATTGGTGGTTCAACTTCCCGGGGGCGTAACTTTGGCACCCGATCTCGGGTCAACTTTCCCGCTTAATGGCTCGTTGAAGAATTGTAAAGGGACTTCAATTTTTGTGAGGCAACATCGGTCCATGGTATGTTGCTCTCAGTTTTCCCCAAAAAATCGTTTAGGGCCTCAAACGACTCTGAGTTCGGACAAATGCTTAAAATAAGTAAGTTTTTTGCAACAAAAGTGAAAGAAATTGAAGATGGGGTTCAAATGGAATAGGTGGGTGGCCACCAATATCCACCTGGATCATTAAGGCCCCAAAACGGCTTCGGGAGTGGAGGACCAGAAAACCTGCTAAAAATAGTAAGTTGTGCTGAACGTGAAAAACTGCAAGAATTGATGGTGTTAGTGCAAATGGAATAGGTGGGTGGCCACCGATATCCACCTGGATCATTCTTCCATCCTTACGAAGCAATGGTCCCCATTGCGTTGAGATCCTCCATGAGATGAGGCAAATTCTGTTGAACTGAGTTGTAGACATGTTGAAGATGTCAAGGACATGCAGGTGGACATGCTGGATGCATTTAGTAAATTTGGTTTCTTTATCAGCCTCAGACAGTACATGTTTGGATTCTGTATGTGTAGTTGCAGGATGTATGGCAACATCAAGTGGTGGTGCGTTGGGAGTTAGATCGTGAGTGCTTATACGACGGTGTAGAGGAACTGAGTGAGGAGAAATTGTCATCGTATTCCTCCATGAATTTGTCCATCTGCTGCAGCCGTGAAAGGGAGCCCTGTTTCGAGGTTGTGGCCATAATATTCTTCTTTCCCTGTGAATGAGTCGTAAGGAAAATGAATTTCCTGGTCTGGGAAACAATCTTACTGCGTTGTTTTGCAGTAGTGAAAGAGATGGCAGGAGGCGGTACTACCTCCGGTATCCTGTACAAGTTATTTCCCAAAGTAATAATAACAGCACGAGGCCTAGACTCATACACAACATGTCACCTCCACAAGTATGGTTGGCCCAATAATACACCAGCTACATCAAGAGGAGCAACATCACACAATACCTCATCCGTGAATGGCTTGATACTGTATGGAAGTCGGCACTGCTGGCGGATGCGGAGATCTCTCCCTGGGTGGAGCCACCCGATGGTATACGGCTGTGGGTGTGCTATGGTTGGTAGGCCGAGCCGCTTCACGACGTCTGCTGAAATGAGGCTCTTTTGGCTTCCGCTATCGACGAGAAACTGCAGCGGAGAACCCTTCACCCACATCTGCGACTGGAAGAGGCGCTCCCCCTCCTCTGGATCCTCTGGACCCTCCTTCTGGATCTTGGTGGTGGCAACAATGGCACTGGGATCCGCATCAATGATCTGCGTCCCTTTGTCATTGCCTTTGTCTGGTTCTAACTCAGGATCAGAAAATGCATCTGATTCGGGTGCCTTTAGTTCAGCCACCAAAGACTGTTTGGCCCGACACTCGTTTGTGCTGTGAGTGGGGCTGTTATGAAATTCACACCACTTCCCTGTGTCCTTCTTTGGATTTGTGGTGTTGTTCTGAGTCGCATTGCTTTGGCCTTGCCCCTTGTTCTTCGATTCGGGGGCACCTTTCGGATTCGCAGATCCAAAGTCTCGCTTCTTCTGCTTAAATTTCTGCTCGATCTTGGCGGCATAGCGATATGCTGTGCCAAGCGATGTAATGTCGAGGAACTCCATTTCCTCCTGAATGTGTTTGTGCAGACAGCCGCGGTACTTGAGCACCAAATGTCTCTCCGAATCTTTAATACCCAACTTTGTGCGCAGGGTATGGAACAGATTCGTCAGTTCGTGCACATCTTGATCCTTTTGTTGCCGCAACGTGGTCCATTGGATGTATTTGTCCTCATAGCTCCCCACGGGGTAATATTGTTCCTTGATGCCGTCTCGGAACGAATTCCAAGTGGGTGTGGTCAAGAACAGAGAGGGTTCCCCTTCGCCCTCTTGCTCACGGTAGGTTTCCCACCAGTCTTTGACATGGGGGGCGGCTTTGAGGAGTGCAAAAATAATCTTTTCTCGGTCAGAGAAGTCATGGACCGAGAAATACCCTTCCAACAAATTTAACCATCCGTCTACAGCGTCTGCATCTATTTTTCCTTCAAATATAGGAATGTCAAAGTTTACCTGTACCTTGAAGGGAGTGGCGCCTCCAGAGTGGCTGTTGGATGCAGATGCGCCATATGTGGGCAGTCGTTGAAGGATTTGAGCAAAGTTATCCATCATCGCGTTCCTTTGTTTCTCAAGGGCCTCCTCGAGCAGTATTTTGATAGGATCTCTTGCTCCCTCGTCTTTCTTTTCTTCCGCCATGGGAGGTCGTTGGGGTTTGCGAGGCTGATCTTGCAAGGGTTCAACCAGATCGAGCCCTAACTCCTTATACCCTGACCGCGTTGGGGACATGCAAAGAAAAACAAAGAAAGAGCAGACCCGCTCTGATACCACTGATCTAGATTTATGCAAGAACGCAACAGAATACAGAAATAACCATAAACATAGATATGCAGCGGAAATAATGCGTCATTTCATTAATATCAAATAACAGAAATATGCTTACAGACATAATGGAAATACAATAGCTAGGGTGTTGGTAGCGAATCTATGAGAAGAGATGTGGTGGCTACAGACCTCTGAACTGTGTTACAATGAGGCTCGAGGGCCTATTTATTGTTGAGAAACAATGTAGAATCTGAAACGTCCAAAAACCTAACCGTAGGAGATGAGGCGCCAAAACTGTGGGCGCCCATTTGGGTAAATTGGTGGTTCAACTTCCCGGGGGCATAACTTTGGCACCCGATCTCCATTTGACGCGCCCAATAGGTCGTTAGAAAGATCTATCCGAGGACTTCAATTTTTGAACGAGCAACATCGGTCCATGGACCCATGTTGCTCTCCGTTTTCCCAAAAAATGTCGTTTAGGGCCTCAAAACGGCTCCGGAAGTTCAGGACCCGAAAAACTGCTAAAAATAGTAAGTTTTGTTGCAACTTGAAAATTGAAAGAACTAAAGATGGGGGTTCAAATGGAATAGGTGGGTGGCCACCAATATCCACCTGGATCATTAAGCCCCCAAAACGGCTCCGAGAGTGGAGGACCCGAAAACCTGCTAAAAATAGTAAGTTGTGTTGAATGTGAAAAGCTGCAAGAATTGATGGTGTTGGTCCAAATGGAATAGGTGGGTGGCCACCGATATCCACCTGGATCATCCTCGATGCCTTTTTCATCTCTTTCATAAGAGGAATTTTTCTCCATGTTTGCCAAAGTTTGTGTTGTCTTAGATGAGTATGAAGAATTTTTGGTTTTTGTTGCCAAATGTGTGATAATATGTCAGGAACTATGAAGGGAGAGGATGAGGGGAATTTTAGGAATATTGCTAATTGAAATTTTCCAATTAAAGAGTTTTAGGGGCAGCTTCTAGGATTTTTTTGGATAATGGGAATTGGGATAGGGAATAAGTGAATTTTAGGGATATGGGGGATAGATAAATGTGCTTATGGAACTAGGAAAATGGTGAGGAAACAAAATTATGTGGGAGTGATGGCAGAAAAAACCAATGTATAAACCCTAGGCTATGATTTCTTGAGAAAGGAAGTAGGGTTTGAATTTTTTTTATTATATCCTCATAAACATCATAAGAGACACGTTTATTGGAAATGGAAGATTTTTTTGACTTAATTTGGACTAGAGGAATCTGAGAAAATTGAATTTTTGAATGAAATTGTGGTGAAAAGAGCTTGCAGCTCTATGCGTCGCGCCACAACCCAACGCGTCGCGCCATAAACCCAACGCGTCGCGCCCTTTTGCAAGAGACTTTTGGAGACCTTCCTGGTGTCAAAATTGGGTGAAAGAAATCTCATTGGAAATATTATTGAGTCTACTTTCCAACCCAACTGGAATTTTTCAATTTGGAGTTCATTTTCCCTGTCAAAAATCAAATCTCCCAAGACTGGTCAAAATGTGCAAAATAAGGCTGCCTCAAGGTAGAGTGCTGTTGCAGTCAACTTTTGAAGGTCTTCCTCAACTCCAAATTGAGCTCATGATAGCTCATTGGAAAAATATTTGTGTCTAGTTATCATTTGAATCATCAAGCAAGTCATTTCGCCAACCAAGCTAGGAGAAAACTTGATTTTCCCAAGGTCACTTTAGAGCTGCATCAATTCTCCTGAGGCAACTGTATTTTTGACATTTCTCTAAAACCATGACACCTGTATAAAAATTGAAGGAGTTTTTTATTCCTTGGCCTATTTTTGACAAAAAACCTCTTTCATTTTTCCAAATGCATCTTTTCTTGCTCAGAAACATCATTGGAGTAAAATCTATCCCGATGTGTGGAACAAGAGATTTGTCGAAATGAAGCAAAATGAAGGGGATAAGGGGCTTATAAATTCTTGAGAAAATTTTGGGAAGTAGGGAGGGATGTTAGGAAGCAGGAGAAAGTGGAATTTCAAATATTGAGTAAGGGGAAGGGGTCCAAAAGGGCAAAACATAGGCCTAGCCTAGAAAATTGCCAAGTTGTAGCAAGAAACTATGGTTTGTGCGAAAATGAGGAATTTGGGGGATCTCAGTGATGGGAAGTGTTTAATAAGGTACATTAAGGATAGGGAAAGGTGTATGAACATTATGATACAAGTTTTCCTGATGATTCGACCATCTAGGATAAATTACCTTCAAAACCCTAGGAGAGGGAAATGAACCTTACCTAGGCACAATTGAAGCACGAACAAGGTGTAAAATGACCCAATGGAACTTGACATGATGATGAAAACCTTCTGAATGATGGTACAATCAGTTGAATGGTGACATGGACCAACATTTGGACAACTTTGAAAGGAGTGAAAAAAAACCCTAGACCTAATACCTAGTGACCAAATTTTACTTGAATACTCATTGAAATGACAAAATTTGACCTTGACACCTTAAAATAACTTTGTAAGAGCATGTTTGATCACTGGAGGAAGGCTGCAAAGACTGACACTAACTG
>JAXQQM020092305.1:0-10400 GCA_034641835.2 Pinus albicaulis | reverse complement strand
GTAAAGTTCCCAATCTGGAATGGCTATTAATCCATTGCGAGAAAACGCATTTTCCAGAAATGGAGGCAGCAGGATTTGAAACGAGAACTTGGATGCCTTAGAAAAATTTTTCTAAGTGCTAAATCCAAGAGGAGGCTCTAAATAAATCCTTCTAAGGTGGTTAAACAGATCTACTACACTTAGATGTCCTCAAAAAATGCCCAATGAAGGGACTGCAACATATGCAAGAACAAGATATGGAGCAACAACGTTATTCTATGAAGTCTGCACACATGAAGAAGTAGATAGCCAACAAAAATTTAATATAGCAGAAAATGTGTAAAATTCTTTGAGGAATCACTCACTCAAGCTAGGCAATGAAAGCCTCAATTAGACATGTACAAGACAATACATCTACACTGCTATGCAGAAAGCTCATATAACTAAAATAACACATTTCATTGGGGATACTGCAACAAAATACATGAATATAGAATGATATGTCAATAACATCTCAAAGAAATGAGGGGGAGCATGCTCTCAACCCCTGAAAACACTAATACAGCAAAATACACAATCCTTGGAAGGATTGGCTACAATATACATGAAATTGGAAATTCTGCAGAAATGCCGGAGTTGCTGGGCAGAAGCTGCAACTCAAACTAATACAATATGGATATGGTTGAATATGATATCTAAGATACAACAAACCTCCTCCAATGGATTTCCAAGTACAAGGATGATCCTAATACTGGAAATCTTGCCCTCCAAAATGCCAATGTAACCTCTCACTGCAGATGCACTCTAGAATAACGTGGTCAAGTCATTGGACTGCATTGTCTATGATGGGAGATGTTGGCCTTGGTGCCAAGATGTGAAAAATAGCTTTGAAATCCCTTTCACTAACCTCCCAGAGCAAGAGAAACTCCCTCCTCTGAAAGATGAACCAAAGAGAAGTGTTGTGGAACCCTCCACTGCAATGCCCCAGCAACACAACGTTATTCTTGAGCAGAAATAATGCAGTATCTGAAGAATGGCTTTAGACTTGAGCCAAGATGTGGAGAAGATGAAGTGAAATCCTTCAAGCAGCCTCTCAAGAAGGGGAGGAAATCCTAAACAGGAATCCCTCATGCTAAGTAGCACTAGAACTCTGTTGAACAGCCGGAGTGTGCAATTTGTCTGAATAGACAAATAATCAAATGATCCAAGATGTCCCGCTATGGCTGCCTCCTCCTCCTCTTATACAAGTGAATTCCTTTTTCCATGGACCCCACACATTAGGGTTTCAACCACAAGGAATATTTCTCCCTCCAAAACTGTGTTGTCTTCTCATGCAAGCTACACCTCTTAGGCAGCATTGTTGACTTGGTCAAACTTGACCTTGTCCTCATGCAAATTGCCTCTTTTCATACTGGAAGGTGCAAAATCAGCTGCTCCAATGATCCTTTTCACATTATGAAGGATCTTATTCCTACTTATGGGCCTTTTACCCATTTTATTCACCTCCTAGATGAAATAAGCAAAAATTAATGTTCCAATTTTCTTCATGAAAATTTTGGAACATTACAGTCCTCGCCTCTCAAAGATTGCTTGTCCTCAAGCAAGTGAAGGGATAGACTGAGTTATTTTCTCCTCCTCTCCCTGTAGCATCCCTGTATGATGATCTCCTCCAAGGAAAGTGATGTTATCTCATCAATAAAATCTCCACAATTCTCCTCCTCAACATGTAAGTCAGCTATCAAGCTATCATCATGTGAGAGTGAAATACTCAAGAGGATAACAAAGTGATGTCTAGAGGTCCCCTTGAAGAATGGGATCTAAAATATAATGCAAACTATCTTTCCCACATGGATCCTCCATCTCCAAGCTATGAGCCACGCAAAATGAGTCACCTTCCAGCTAGGCAACTCCTGAAAGTTGTCATCCACCTTTGGCTCCGAAAATGTAGGTGGGATGAGAATATGCACATGGTAAGCAATGTAGCCTACCCCACATTGTCCATCTCTCCACTTATGATAAGTGTAGAGTGCTGGTTGTCCATGGGCTACAATAATTTCTCCCTCAAGTGGCAAGATGAGGACTAGACCTCCAAAGATCTCTCCCCCAATGCTGCAAATCAAGCTGGCCCAAATATCTCCATATATGATGAGTTGGAAGTCATCAACATATGGCATCTCCTCCATCATATGGTCCACCTCATAAAGAGACAAATGTGCTATCAAGGTGACCATATCATATCCCATGTTCCCCTTAGAACATGTAGTGCAAAAAGTGTGAGGAATTCCTCCCTCAAAGGACACATTCACCTCATGTGTCTCTCTCCCAAACATGCTCCTCATAAAGACAAAAAAAATATATCCATAGGGAGAAAAAATGAGAATCATACTTTCTACCATATGCAACAAATGAGAAGGAAAATGGTCCCTCAGATGAAACTAGCGCAGCTTGACCCTCAACTTCAATAGAGACTGATAAAATAAGTGGCTTCTCAACCACTTTCCCGCTACTCCAATCTCCCCATAAGTATGGAGGAAGTGAATGATGGAAAGTATAAAATGAGCATGTCCTCCATAATGTATCTCTTCCCCAAGTCCTC
The DNA here is from genome assembly GCA_034641835.2 of Pinus albicaulis. Lineage (NCBI taxonomy): Eukaryota > Viridiplantae > Streptophyta > Pinopsida > Pinales > Pinaceae > Pinus > Pinus albicaulis. The sequence goes on along the minus strand of JAXQQM020092305.1, from coordinate 7,825 downwards.
CCAGGGAATGGCCATCAATCATGCTTATGGCCTCATCTAAACCATGTGGTCTAGAAAAAAGAATGCTCCCCCTTGGAGCATCATCCTGCACATGTATGGTTAAGGGATGCATACATACATTATACAAATAACCATGTAAACAATAATGAATACCCTTACCATATCTCCTGCTCATACAAGTGGAGTGGCTCATAAGTGAGTCTCCTCTCTTTGGCAAAGTGAAAAGAGGTGGTTGTGCTAACTCTCTCAAAGAGTTATGTCTCTCCTCCATCTTTATGTGATCCATGCTTCTACTCATATGATGATATATCTTTTCGTCAAAGCCCATCCAAAAATACCCCTCCATGACGGTGTGGTATGCTCTCATAGAATAAGTGGGGCTGAAAAGGAAATCCTCCTGAGCTGCTTGTAGCAACTCCTCTTTGATCTTGGAAGCTCTAGGAAAGAAGATCTTACCATGATAGTAGATGACCCCATCTCTGACTGAATACTCCTCCAAGTGCAACTGGCCATCCAAGATCATGCAAGTAAAAAGCTCCTTGGAATACTCCACCACCAGCTGGGAGCTCCAATGTGGATCTACCCTCCATAGTGACAGCGCTGATGATATCTCATGAAGAGCATTTTTCGTATGGTCATCATCCTCTCTGACATTTCCTATGCCAAAGATGCAAGTTGGAAGGTTGTTGTCCTTCCCCTGCTGCTTCTGCCATAATGCAGAATCTGAAATGGAAGTGGGTGATGCTAATGTTGAGAGAATGCTCTCTCTCTCTCCTTGAGTCTACCCCAGACTCCCAGCGTTGTATGAAGCTCTCTCCAGGTCTCCAACCTCCTGAAATCAATGATTGGTGCCTCAACTGAAGAAGAATCCATCCTCCTATGTTGATCCAATGGTCTCCCCGGAAAAGTGTCTCCATGCAATGAGACATCATCATCAAGAGATGATTGAATAGATGAATGAACAAATCTGTCCATGCTTCCACTACGCAATCCAATCACCTCCTTAGGTGCATCAACCTCCATAGATGAATAGGGATGTATACTCCTCATCTCAAGATGTTGGGTCTTCTCCCTAATTCCTCCTTGTGTCTCCATGGTTTCACACCTCCTCAACAATGGCACAGATGGAACATTATTTTTGCCTTGATCTCCACACATGAGATCTTGGGGACTTCCTTGCAAAGATGCAAGCATCCCTCTATTTGGAGCAAGAGCTCCTCTTCCCTCTGCATGAGCTACTAGATCAACTCTAGATATAACAACGTTGTTGCCCTAAATATCTGCAACATGAGTGGGAAACCTCCCAATGATGTGATCCTTTTTTGAAAAATAGACCCCCATGCCTCTTTGCTCAAAAGTGTGAGAAGAAAGTTTCTTCTCCGGCAAAGTATGGTGCAAGTTTTTAGCCGTCCCCATTGTTTTCTGAAATGGTACTGCATTCTTGTGCAAGGGTTTTATCTGATTTTTCTTGTTTAGAACCACCATGTGTGTCTCATGAATCCTTCTATCAAATTTTTCCACTAATGCCTTAGTGAAATTTGCATAAGTTGAAATGTTTACATTTCTCAAAGAAAAGGATTCAAAAATCCACCATGCATAAGCTGCAAATTTGATGGCTTCTTCCTCAGGTATTTTGTGCTGCTGCAAAAAGGCCTCTAACTCCTCCACCCAATCTTTGGCTGAACATGTAGGTGAACCTTCAAAGGTAGATAGATGAAATATATCCTGCTGCTCTTTTTCATTCACCTTTATCTTGCAAAACTCTGAAAAAATGAGATGATCTCTGAATTTCTGAGTTTGAAACTCATACTTCTTCAAGAAATAACTAAGGGTTTCCCTCCCATCAACTTCTTCTCTTCTTTCCATCTCTCTTCCGGCAATCCTGGGCATGTGACTACGCTGTACAAGATGGTGTGTAGCTGCATGCTCACACTCTTCCAATCTAGAGTTTTCTTTTGAATCAAACCCTCTAGGAGATTCTCTATGCTTTCTTCGGATCTCCTCATACTCTTCATGGATCATATGTACAAATTTAGGAAGAAGTTGGGTAAGATTATCCCCTTTTTCTTTTTCTTCTCCAAAAGATGGATTCTCTCTTCTACTTATTTCTTTGTCTCCTTGATGAGAATAGGAAGTGCAGGGCTCTTCCTCTTCTTTCTGCATATCCTCCTTGGGGAGGCTCTTCTCTATTCTGAAAATAGATGAGATCAAGCTCATCTTCTTCAACATCTTCTTCTTCTTCTTTCTTGGGCTTGAAAGCCACAGGCTGAGCCAAGAAAGCTGCTTTGATACCACTGTAAAGTTCCTAATCTAGAATGGCTAGTAATCCATGGCGGGAAAACGCATTTTCCAGAAATGGAGTAGGTAGGATTTGAAACCAGAACCTGGATGCCTTAAAACAATGTGTCTAAGTGCTAAATCCAAGAGGAGCCTCCAAAGAAATCCTTCTAAGGTGGTTAAAAAGATCTACCACGCTTAGATGTCCTCAGAAAATGCCCAATGAAAGGGCTGCAACATATGCAAGAACAATATATGGAGCAACAGTGTTATTCTATGAATTCTGCACACATGAAGAAGTATATAGCCAACCAAAATGTAATATAGCAGCAAATGTGTACAATGCTTTGAGTAATCACTCACTCAAGCTAGGCAATGAAAGCCTCAATTAGACATGTACAGGACAATACATCTACACTGTTATGCAGAAAGCTCATATGACTAAAATAACGCAGTTCATTGGAGATACTACAACAAAATACATGAATATAGAATGATATGTCATTAAAAGCTCAAATAAATGAGGTGGAGCAAGCTCTCAACCCCTGAAAACACTAATACAACAAAATACACAATCCTTGGAAGGATTGGCTACAATATACATGAAATTGGAAATTCTGTAGAAATGTCGGAGTTGCTGGGCAGCAGCTGCAACTCAAACTGATACAATATGGAGATGGCTGAATATGATATCCAAGATACAGCAAACCTCCTCCAATGGATTTCCTAGTACAAGGTTGATCCTAATACTGTAAATCTTGCCCTTCAAAATGCCGGTGCAACCTCTCACTACAGATGCACTCTAGAATAACGTAGTCAAGGCACTGGACTGCGCTGTCTATAATGGGAGATGTTGGCCTTGGTGCCAAGATGTGCAAAATAGCTCTAAAATCCCTTTCACTAACCTCCCGGAGCAAGATAAACTCCCTCCTCTGAAAGATGAGCCAAAGAGAAGTGTTGTGGAACCCTCCACTGCAATGCCCCAATAACACAGCATTATTCTTGAGCAGAAATAACGCAGTATCTGAAGAATGGATTTGGCCTTGAGCCAAGATGTGGAAAAGATGAAGTGAAATCCTTCAAGAGGCCTCTCAATAAGAAGAGGAAATCCTAAATAGGAATCCCTCATGTTAAGCAGCACTACAACTCTACTGAACAGCCGGAGTGTGAAATTTGTCTGAATAGACAAATAATCAAATGATACAAGATGTCCCTCTATGGCTGCCTCCTCCTCCTCTTATACAAGTGAGTGCCTCTTTTCCATGGACCCCACACAATAGGGTTTCATCCACAAGGAATCTTTCTCCCTCCAAAACTGCGTTGTCTTCTCATGCAAGCTACACCTCTTAGGCAGCGTTGTTGACTTGGTCAAACTTGACCTTGTCCTCATGCAAATTGCCTCTTTTCATACTGGAAGGTGCAAAATAAGCTGCTCCAATTATCCTTTTCACATTATGAAGGATCTTATTCCTACTTATGGGCCTTTTACCCATTTTATTCACCTCCTAGATGAAATAAGAAAAAATTAATGTTCCAATTTTCTTCATGAAAATTTTGGAACGTTACAAAATATGCAATTCATTTAAGGCATTCCTATGACTGCATTCCACCACCTGTAAAATTTGGATGCTTATACAACTGATAGTACACTGCCCTTGAAATCCAATATCGACTAGATATTTCTCTAATATGAAATGCATGAGTTATTTATGGATGATTTATCAATTTTCTGATTGATCACTACATGTGGTTCAAGTTCAAGTTCCACACTTTTACCTCTCACTAGTTCCTCCAACTGTTGGAACTAGTTAAACTGACTTTAACTCAAATAAACTAAATTAAATAGTTACAACTAAAAATAAACTCAACCAGGGTTCATATTTTTTAGGAGCCACTGTTGGAACACCTAATCCTACCTGAGTAGGTGTGGAATGTGAAAAGTCACAATGGAGTCCAAGTGACCGTGGAATGTGAAACCAAGAGTCACACCATTGTACTATAAATTTACATCATGTATAATGGAAAAATAAGAAAGCCTCACGCTTATCTTTCATTGTGTGTTGAGTCTCTTGTGTGTGTGTTTATTCTTCTCATACACCATGTGTGTGCTTCAACATGGTGTTTAACATGGTATCAGAGCGAGCAATTGCTGGCCCTGCTCCAAATTGAGTGAGCCATTTGTGTTTATGGCTTGTGCATATTTGCAAAATTCTTGACATTTTTGCAGCACTCAGAGTTTTTGCAGCAGTGATTTTGCAGCATTCAGGCATTGGTTTTGAGAAGGAGCAGCATTCAAAATCCTTGGCAGCATTCAGAAATTGGTTTGGAGATGCAGCACTGCACATCTGAAGGTTGATTTCTTCCTACAATTTCTGCACTTTAAATTCTACACCATTTTGAAGAGCTGCTAGAATATTATTCAAATTGGATTTCTGAAGAAGTTTATGAGTTTTTACTGCAAAAGAAATCTGAGTTTTTCTGCTAAAATTTTTTTCATATCTGCATTTTCTGCTGCTGGAATTAATTCTGCTCTATATTTGGAAGAAGAAAAAAATTCCACTATTGTTTTTCAAGTGGATTTCCTATCTCTACTCTCTGTTGTTTTTAAAAATAAAATAAATAAAAAATAATAAAAAAAAAATTATGAACTCTCGCCCTACCGCTCACCCTGCTCTCATTCGCCCTACGCCCTCATCTCACTACACTACATTCTCACCGCTCCAAACACTCGCCATTACTCCAGCCCCTCCCCCTCACAGCCTGCCCGCCTCACCACCCTCACAACACTCCCTACAACTGGAATATGCCCTCACCATATGCTCAATACCAGCCCTCTCACAACTGGAATACGCCCTCACCGCGGCCTGCAAAGCACAATCTCTCACCCCTTAACCGCACTGCACTCACCACGGCTCTCTGCCATCCCTCACCGTTACAACGCCCCACCCCCATCTCACTCATCAAACACCTACACACTGCCTCTCCTCCATGACAGCCCTCCCATCTGCAAACGCCCTCACATTACGTGCTCCCTCCCTCTCCCTACGCATATAACTACCCCCCCTCTCACACTACACCGGCTCCCCTACTCTCAAACCTCGCCTCCCTCACGCAGCCAACTCCCCACTCTACACACATACACACCATTCCCCATGGCCTTTGGCCGGCCCTCCTTTTCCCTATCACTCCCCATTACAAGTTCATGCCACTCCCTTATTTTTAAATTCGTTTTTTTTATGTTTTAAATTTTTTATAGTCCCCTTTTAATTAACCCCTTTTAATTTTAATTAATCATCTTTTTAACTAATTCCTTTTGTTAATAAAAATCCCCCCTCCATTTTTATTTTAATCACAATTAATTTATTTTTTAATTAATTTTTAATTAATTAAAAAAAAACAAACAAACAAACAAACAGCAGAGAGAGAGAGGAAAGAGAGAATATGAACAGCAGAAAAAGAGAAAATGACATATCAGTAAATGGACAGTACACACAGAGAAAATTGCAGATTTGACATTGTGTGATTTGTGGCATAAGGGTGATTTTTTGAAGAATTTTACATGTGAAGATTGGTCCTCATTTTGAAAAACAGCTCTTTGATGGAAAATTCAGCTGCCTTAAAGGCCTCTTGCACTAGTGTTTCAGCTGCACATTTACAAAATATTTTGCAGACATATTGACATTGTATTGCTTCTTCATAGTTGCAATCAACAGATTTTGTACTTTGATATTTCCATAGTTGGAAGTTCTCTTGAGTCTTTTGTATTTATTGAAATTAAGTTGCATCACATTGTAAACAGGTGCATTTTCGGTTGAAGCCGACACCCTTTCATTTGTTTTGAGCCTAAGTTGTTGAAATGGCTAAAATCAATGAGGTATTAGAGTTGCTGAATAACCTCATTCATTCAAATGTTCACGATATGATAAAAATGAGTGAGGATGCTCTTTGTAATATTCAGATTTGTTTACAAGATGCACAAGAGAAGATTGAGTTTTTGCAGTTGGAATCTCAGCTTCAACAAGATGAACTTCAGCAAAAGAGTCACCATTCTGAACCTGTTTCTGTTCAGAAGAATGTGAAAGACTCCCATCAGCAACAAGTCAGTAAAGTTGCAGTTGATGCACATTCAGTTCATTGCACAAGAGCAGATGTACATGCAGATGCAGCAGTTCAACATGCACTTCTTAAGCCCATCATCAAACCTTGGGAAGATCTTGTCCACAACAAGCACCGAACTAGTCTTGGATATGACAAGGATGTGTCCTTTCATATTCCAGACTAGACAAAGCCCATCATATTTCAGAGTGCCGGATTCTTATATGACAGTTCACTTGTAGCTGTTCCAGATCCTGCTCCACAAAAACAATCACAGATCGTAAAATGCCAACACTGTGATCGAGTTGGCCATATGAAAGATCATTGTTTTGATCTTCATCCATGCAAGCACTGTGGTTGGCACAGTCATTCCTCAGACAGATGCTTCAGAAACAAGCCTCCTGCAAGAACCAAGATTCATCTTGGATGGATCGCTTCTTGGCAATGGGCATCAGCAGCCAAGAAGATGTTTACGACACATGTTAGAACTTGTTCATGGATATTGAGAAAACTTGCAGTTGATTTTTCACCATCATCTCACCTTGTCCCTGACAGGGGGGAAAATGGTGGTCATGTACAAGCTTCGACGTCAGATCAAGTGAGCCTGAGCCACAATCTCTCATTCCATGTTCAGAGTTGTAGCCAGTATTTCAAGCGAGCCTGAGCCACAATTCGTCATTCCAGATTCAGAGATGTAGCCAGAGACACGGATGCCCATGAGCGTGCCTTCGGTTGGTGGACAACCTTAAACCATCATCTTTGGTTGGTGGATAACCTAAAACTATCACAGGTAATAGACCTCCCTTCTTTTAGGTCGAAGGTCTCCCTTTCATATATGAGGAACACTTCCTCTAGCAGAAGCCTTCAGCTTCTTGCCATCTTTGGTTGAGTTCCAAGAAATGCTTCAAGCATTCCAGAGTTGTTGGTAATCCTAAAACCATCACAGGTAGTAGACCTCCCTTCTTTTAGGTTGAAGCTCTCCCTTTTTTATGAGGGACAATTCCTCTAGCAGAAGCTTTCAGCTTCTTGCCAGTTTTGGAAGAGTTCTGGGAACTGCAACAAGTATTGTGTTCCAGTGTTGGTGGTCATCCTTAAACCATCTCTTTTTTCCAACATTTCAGAGAGTTGATTCAGCCCAAGTGCTACCATGTATAATTTGTAGATTTGTATTACAACTCTTTTCTTGGACTCACACATACCCCTTCGGATTAAGGGGGGATGTTGGAACACCTAATCCTACATGAGTAGGTGTGGAATGCGAAAAGTCACAATGGAGTCCAAGTGACCTTGGAATGTGAAACCAAGAGTCACACCATTGTACTATAAATGTACATCATGTATAATGGAAAAATAAGAAAGCCTCACGCTTATCTTTCATTGTGTGTTGAGTCTCTTGTGTGTGTGTTTATTCTTCTCATACACCATGTGTGTGCTTCAACATGGTGTTTAACAG
>JAXQQM020059860.1:0-230955 GCA_034641835.2 Pinus albicaulis | reverse complement strand
CCTCAAAACTGCAATGTATATTAGCTGAAGAATGTACAAGCTTATATAGATGGGAAGTGAGGCTATTGGGATTCAGCTCCCAATGACTCTTGGCCTTCCTTATTTCCTAATAATAAATAATATACAAAAATAAATGTGCACACCCATCCATAGGATTAGGTGTCAACATTCCCCCCTTTAATCCGAAGGGATGTTGGTGAGTCCGAGCATCGATCTGAACTTTTCAAACTTCTCTCTTCCAAGTGCTTTGGTGAAGATGTCAGCAGTTTGCTCATTTGTGGAACAATGATGTAGATGGATGGTCTTGGCCTGAACATGATGTTGAATGAGATGGTACTTTGTATTGATGTGCTTTGTTCGATCATGGAACTTTGGGTTCTTGGCCAACTTTATTGCAGAAGTGTTGTCGATCATGAGTGGAGTGGAATACATCTGTTTCATCCGCAAATCTTCCAGGATTTTCCGGAGCCACACAATTTCCTTTGTTGCTTCAGCTGCTGCCACATATTCTGCCTCGGTCGTGGAATCTGCTGGAACTGACCGTTTGCGTGATCTCCATGAGACAGCTCCTGATCCAAGACTCATGGTGTAACCTGTAGTAGACACGCCTGTTTCTTTGTCGCCATCAAAGTCTGAATCAGAGTATCCTGTCAAGATGAAGTCGCCTACCTGTGTATATTTGAGTCCAAAGTCTTGAGTCCCCTTCAAGTACCTTAGTACTCTTTTTGCAGCAGACCAATGTCCTTCACAAGGTTTCTGCATGAACCTTGAGAGGATTCCAACAACAAATGAGATGTCAGGTCTGGTGGTGGTCAGATAGATAAGACTTCCTACAAGCTGTCTATACTTAGTTGCATCCTCAAATTCCTTCCCTTCAACAGATGTGAGCTTCAAGTTTTGTTCCATTGGAGTGCCTATGGGTTTACAATCATCCATGCCAAATTTGTTCAAGAGATCTCCAATGTACTTCTTTTGAGAAAGAAATATGAATTTAGGATGTTGAATTACTTCAATACCCAAATAGTAATGAACATGACCCAAATCAGTCATTTCAAAACCTTTCTTCAACTCTTTCTTCATGGATCCAATATAGCTCTCATTGTTTCCTGTTATCAAAAGATCATCTACATATACCACAAGATATACAACTGTTTTTCCAACTTTCTTAACAAACAAGGTTGCATCATCAAGATCAAAGTGTTTGAAATCAATTTTCAGAAGATGCTCGGTCAACTTCTCATACCAGGCTCGTGGTGCTTGCTTGAGGCCATACAAGGATTTCACAAGTTTGCAAACTTTGTGTTCTTGACCCTTTATCACAAATCCTTCTGGCTGGGACATATAAACTTTCTCCTTCAGATCTCCATTCAAGAACGTTGTTTTTACATCCATCTGATGAACTTTCCATCCACTCTGAGCTGCTAAGGCAAAGAGAGTCCGGATGGTGGTCCATTTTGCTGTGGGAGCAAAAGTTTCTTCATAATCAACTCCTTCTTTCTGTGCGAATCCTTTTGCCACAAGCCTGGCCTTGTGCTTGTCAAGTGAGCCGTCTGCTTTGTACTTGTTCTTGTAGACCCACTTGCAACCAATTGGTTTCGTTCCCAAAGGTGGATCAACCAGCTTCCAAGTGCCATTCTTTATCAAGGCATCATACTCCTTCTGCATCGCTTCTTTCCATTCATCATGAGAAGCGGCTTCTTTGAAGGAACTTGGTTCATGATCTGTAGACAAACTCATTTCACAGTTATAAGCAATATCCATATCAACAGGGGAATCATAATTATCTACATCACCTTCGATTTCTTGAGTGGAACTTCTTGTTCCTGTTTTTCCAACCTCATCAGGATGAACATCCTCCAGTGTCTTTGTCAGCCATTTGGGGGGACCTTTCTGAGATGGCCCTGGCTGGTCACTTGACTGAGTTGGGATTGATTCAAGATTCAATCTCCCAATTCTGTCAATCACATCATCCAATGTGTCATCCGTGGTCGTTTCTTCATGTGGGGGAGAGTGTGGTTCAGGAAATGATTCCACAGTTTGATTCAATATCGGAATCCCCCCTTCAAGGTGTGGAATCACATTATCAAATTCTTTGAAAGACTTTGCATGTGTGAATCTATCCAGGCGATCAAGTTGCCGCTCAACAACCTTGTCACTATTGGATGATTCAAGAAATATGACATCTCTTGCTATCACAAACTTCTTATTTGCTTCATCATAGAGACGATATCCTTTGGAGGTATTGGAGTACCCCAAGAAGATACATTTCCTGCTTCTAGCACCAAGTTTGTTCCTTTGACCCTTGGGTATCAAGGCATAACAGGTGGACCCAAAGACCCTGAAATGCTTTACCGAAGGAATGTGGCCATGCCACATTTCAAAAGGAGTTTTGTTTCTAATTGAACTGGAAGGACACCTATTCTTTATGTAAACAGCACATAGAACTGCATCAGCCCAAAACATCAATTTTACATTCTTGAAAAATAACATGGAGCGGACCATATTTAAGATGGTTCTGTTCATTCTTTCAGCTACACCGTTCTGTTGTGGGTTATATGGCACAGTGGTTTGATGTTTGATTCCATGTTGACGAAGATAATTTTCAAATTCGTTTGAAGTGTATTCTTTTCCATTATCAGTACGTAGAGAGCCAACATGTGTTTGTGCATCATTTTCAATCCATACATGAAAATTCTTGAAAGTTTGAAAAGCATCAGACTTATTCTTCAGTAAGTAAATCCAACACATCCTGGTGTAGTCATCAATAAATGTCATCATGTATTTGTTTCCATTTGCAGAAGCAATAGGCATAGGGCCACATAAATCTGAATGAACAAGTTCTAGTTTCCTATGTGCTCTTGAGTGTGAATCATGAAATGGCTGTTTGCTATGCTTTCCTAGAATACATGCATCACATTCCTTAGGTTTTCTAGGAATTGTAGGCACTCCATCAACACCATTTTTCTTCAACAAACGAAGGCTGTCATAATTTAAGTGTCCAAATCTAGCATGCCATAAAAGACTTGATGGAAATGTACCTTCATCATGATATGAACTGAATGCAAATTTTTGAGCATGAGCAGATGAACCTTTCAGCTTCAAGAGTCTCCCTTCTTCTATTCCCTCCATGACAAGTGAGTGATCTGATGCTGATCTGATCTCTACCTTGCCATCAAACAAGTGAACTGAGTGTCCTTGCTGCCGGATTTCGATCAGGGACAGCAAGTTTCTCTTCAACTCCGGGAGGTATAGAACCTCATGTAGGATATGATCAGGAAGACCAGGCAGTTTAAGCCTGACTGTGCCAAGCCCCGATGGCTTGAGTTTGGATTTATCTGCGAAATATACTGCTCCATCAACTTTGTCAGTGAAATCTTCAAAAAAATCTTTTCTAAATGTCATGTGACATGTTGCTCCTGAATCTAGCAACCAATCATCTCTCCAAGAAGTAAATGAAACATCAAAGAGGTTTTCAGTTACTCCATTGTTACAATGTGCTAGAACATAGTGAGCGGATTCAGGTGCTTTACCTTTGTCTTTGTCATTGGTTTTACCTTTGTCTTGATTTCTGTGCCGCTCAATTTTGTTCCATGGTGTTCTGCATTTGGGTGCATCATGTCCATCTCTATTGCAGCGTGTGCAATGAAGATGTGCGACCTGCACGCGCCATCGAGCAAGTGGTAAATTGTCCTTAACTGTGGGATTTCGATCGGGGACGGCAAGTTTCTCTCAACTCGGGAATACTCCAGAAACCTCATGTAGAATCACGGTCAGAAAGACCGGGGCGGTTCCTTTCGGCGCAACCACAAAACACGAGTGGCTTGAGTTTGGATTTGCTCTATGAAATATCTTGCTCCATCTACTTTAATAGATGAAATCTTAAAAAAAATCTTTCTAAATGTCATGTGACATGTTGCTCTGAATCTAGCAATAATCATCCATGAAGTAAATGAAACATCAAAGAAGTTTGGTTCTCCATTGTTACAATGTGCTAGAACATAGTGAGCGGATTCAGGTGCTTTACCTTTGTGTTTGTCATTGGTTTTACCTTTGTCTTGATTTCGGTGCTGCTCAATTTTGTTCCATGGTGTTTTGCATTTGGGTGCATCATGTCCATCTCTATTGCGGCGTGTGCAATGAAGATGGGATTTGTCAGCTTGTCTGCCCCCCCTTTCTGTGAAGTTCCTTCATCCTCTTCCTCTTCTGCCACCTCTTCCTCTGGATGAATCTGGAGCATGATTCTTTTCTCTATGTGCCAAATATGCAGCCTCTTCGGAAGATGAAGGGACTGTCATCTTCCCAAAATCTTTGTCTCTTTCTGCAAACTTTTGCTCAAGTTTATCAAAGGTGATTTGTTCAAGGTTTCCACTTGCTTGCAAAGACTCAAGATAATGTGAGTAAGTCGGATGTAATGCCTTAACATATGCTATGAGAGGTATGTCCATTTTTACACCAGTGTTTTGAATGTCATGCATTATAGATCTTATTTCTGAAGCTAAAGCAAGGGGATCATCATTCTTCATTTCAAGACTGAACAACTTAACCATTAATTGAACATTTTCTAATTCTGAGTGTGAGTCATAGAGTTCTTTTAGTTTCTTCAAGGCTTCAAAGGCATTTGAGAATGAGGAAATATGGCGACTCACCTCTTCACTTACTGAAGCTGCAATCAAGTAGGCCTTGCGGTTTTGTTTTCCCGAGATGTAAAGCTCTTTGTCAAGTGGGCTTCTGCGGTGGATTTTACGCTTGTCCTTCACGATTCCTCTCCCACGGCTCATTAAAAATGAGTGTGTGTTTAATCTTACGAGACCATTCAAGATAGTTCTCTTTGCCAGAGAGAACTATCCCAACGATAGAGATGAGAGAATGCATTAGACTGCTGGAAAAAATCTTCTGAAGAGGAAACAAATTCTTCTATAAAAACTTCAAACTCTTGAAATATTTCAAATACAGGGGCAAAAACTCTTGCTGGAAAAATTTTCTGAGTTTAAAAACTCTTTAAAATAAATCTTGCTCGGCTTTTCTTTGAAGGGCGAAATTTAAAAAACCTCACATGCTATGGGCTTTTGTTAAAAAAAATGTATTTTTTTTTGTTTGGCGAAAAAATGTATATGAAAAAAAAATGGAATTATGGATGGGAGGGGGGGCGGAATTGTGAAAATGAAAAGTGGTGTGGAAGGGCGAAATGGAGGGGAGCAGTGTGGGAGGGGCGCATAGTGTTTAAATATGAGATAACAAAAGCACGGTGTGAATGGATATGCAAAGGCGCATGCCATTACATGTCGATCACATTACCATGTCAAACACGTTACCGGCGTATGGACGCATGACAAACATTTCATGTCGGTGAGAGCGGTATTGATATTGGTAAGTGAGAGCGGTAGCGGTATTATGGGCGTATTTAAAAAAATGAGGCGTGGTATTGTAAAGTCGTGGTATGTTAAAACTGAGGCGTGGTTTTGTATAGTGATTAAAAATTAAAAAAGTCGAACTGTAGGAAGGAGCAGAGAGCGGAATGTGTTGTGGGGCGAGAGGATGGCCGGAGTAGGTACAGGTTAGAGGAGAAGGGCGCGAGGGCGTTGAACGCCTCTGTGTTGGACTCAAGATTTTTTGTAGAAACGAGCGGGTGTAATTCTGGACGCAACGTATTCTAGAGCGAGTGTATTATGATATTACACCTTTGCGTTTTAAACATTCTGCAATACAATATATATCTAATCTTTCTTTATTAATAACAATGAGCGTTGTATATAAAACGTAAGGTGGGCACAGTGAAAGGCGAGAGCGTACACGGCGTTAATGGCGGAGCGATCATTACAATTCGAAAGGTGCTTGGAAGTGTTTGCGAGACCGTTGCCAATGGAAGCGAATGGTTTGTGTGAGGTGAGGGCGTTTGGAGAGCGCGTTGCAGAGATGAGGGAGAGGGCGCGCTGCCTGTTGCAGAGGGTAGGCGCAGGGAGTGGGGGAGTGGAATGGCGAGGGGGTGGGAGTTAAGGTGAGGATGAGTGAGGGCGCAGGGAGAGGGGGAGTGAGGGCGCGGGATGAATGCGTATGGATGAATGAGGAGGCCCAAAAAGGGCTGTTACATAAAAAAAAATTGAAATTGGATCTGCAGAAGACAGTTGCAGGACTGCTGGACTGGCAGAGCCTGCAGTTTGCAGATTGACAGAGCCTGCAAATGTCAGTGCTATTTAGGGAAAAAAAAAATGCAGAATAACAGTCTAGCAATTAGGAGCAGCAGAAAACAATTAATAAAATTGACTGAGCAAAGGGTAGGGAGTTACACCACAGGGCAGAAATGCCAAATGTGGAGGTGGCTCTGATACCATGTCAAACCAGGAGGTAACTCCTCAAAACTGCAATGTATATTAGCTGAAGAATGTACATGCTTATATAGATGGGAGGTGAGGCTATTGGGATTCAGCTCCCAATGACTCTTGGCCTTCCTTATTTCCTAATAACAAATAATATACAAAAATAAATGTGCACACCCATCCATAGGATTAGGTGTCAACAATATAGAATGACCCCTTGGGAGAATGAAGAAGTGAGAAGATAGGTACAAGAGTTGTTAGATAAATGATTGATCAAAGAAAGCCTTAGCCCATGTGCAGTACCAATCGTGCTAAGTCCATAGAAAGGATGTGAGTGGCGCATGTGTATTGATTCCAGAGCCATAAACAAGATCACTATCATGTATAGATTTCCATTGCCACGCATAGATGATTTTATGGATTGTTTAAGTGGGCCAAAGCATTTTACTAAAATAGATCTGAAAAGTGGATACCATCAAATAAGGATTAGAGAAGGAGATGAATGGAAGACTGCATTTAAGACCAACAGTGGGTTGTATGAGTGGTTAGTGATGCCTTTTGGGTTCACTAATGCACCAAACACATTTATGAGACTAATGAATGAGGTCTTGAAAGAGTATGCAGGAAAATTTTTGATAGTCTATCTTGATGACATTCTGATTTTAAGTCAAAGTAAGGAAGAGAATTTGGAGCATGTCAAGCTGGTGTTAAATACTTTGCAAAATGAGAAATTGCTTATAAATTTGAAGAAGTGTAGTTTTATGAAAAAGGATCTCACTTGCTTATGAGTTATAGTCTCAGAAGAGGGCTTGTAGATGGATCCAGAAAACATCCAGGTAATACTAGATTGGCCAACTTCAATAAGTGTATTTGAGGTAAGGAGTTTTCATGGTCTTGCAAGTTTTTACAGAAAGTTTATAATAGGTTTTAGTCAAATCTGTGCAACAATAATTGAAACAATAAAGGAGAGCAACCAACCATTTAAGTGGACAGAAGCAGCAGATCAAAATTTCAAGTTGTTGAAAAAGAAGATCATTGAAAGACCTATTTTGGCCTTGCCAAATTTTGATAAAATATTCCAAGTTGACACTGATGCTAGTGGGATAGAAATTGGAGTTGTCTTGAGTCAAGAGCAGAGACTAATAGTTTATTTCACTGAAAATTTAAATGAGGCCAAGAGGAAGTATTCATCCTATGATAAGGAGTTATATGTTATTGTGCAGGCTTTGAAGAAATGGAGGCATTATTTGCTGCCCAAAGAATTTGTGTTGTATTCAGGTAACCATGCACTGTAGTTCATAAATAATCAAGCAAAGTTGAACCAAAAACATGCTAAGTGGGTGGATTTTTTGCAGAGCTCTACCTTTGTAATCAAACATACAAGTGGTAAGTCAAATAAAGTTGTTGATGCTTTGAGCAGAGTAAATTTGGTTATGCGGGAATTGAAGATTGGAATTTTGGGGTTTGAAGAAAGTACTGATATGTATGAGGAAGACATAGATTTCAAAGAAATATATGCAGCTGTTAAAAATCCTGTGATTCATAATAGAAGCGAGTGGTTGGATTACCTGATTCAAGGAGGATTGTTGTTCAAGAATAATAAACTGTGTATACCTAAGTGCTCCATGAGGGAAAATTTTATTAAATAAAAACACAGTGGAGGACCGTCTGGACACTTTGGACAGGACAAAACATTTGTTCAAGTAATTTTTTTTTATTATTAGCCAAAAATGCAAGTTGATATCAAAAATTTTATTGAGAAGTGCAGGATTTGTCAACATGCCAAAGGAAGAAGCCAAAACACTAGATTCTATCATCCATTACCAATACCCAATAGACCTTGGGATGTTGTCAGCATGGAATTTGTTTTAGGTTTGCCAAAGACTCAAAGAGGACATGATTCTATCTATGTTGTCGTAGATAGGTTTTCTAAAATGGCTCATTTTATTGCTTGTAAGAAAACTAGTGATGCAACTCACAAAGCTAATTTGTTTTTCTTTGAAGTTATAAGATTACATGGATTGCTGAGGAGTATTGTTTCAGACAGGGATACAAAGTTCGTAGGACAGTTCTGGAGGACTCTATGGAAGAAGATAGGTATAAACCTCAGTTTTAGTTCATTCTATAATCCTCAGAATGATGGAAAAAATGAAGTGGTGAACAAGAGCTTGGGAAACATATTAAGGAGTTTGGTTTACAAAAATTCAAATCAATGGGACTTAGCACTTGCTCAAGCTGAATTTTCCTATAATGATACTCCTAACTAGAGTACCGAGATGAGTCCATTTCAAAAAAAAAATTTGGAATGCATCCAAGAGGTGTGTATGAACTTAGAGATTTGAGCAAACAAGAGACAATGAGCACAAAGGCTGAAGAATTTGCAGAACAGATACAAAATTTGCAGGAAGATGTCAAACAGAGATTATAGAAGAACACCCAAAAGTATAAACAAAGGGCTGATATGAAGAGGACTGAAAGGGAGTTTCAAATAGATGATTTAGTCATGGTTTATCTGAGGAAGGAAAGGTTTCCAGTCGGGACCTATAACAAATTGAAGATGAAAAAGATAGGGCCATGTAGAATTTTGAGGAGGTTTTCCTCAAGTGCATTGAGATTGAGTTACCGGCAAGAGTTGGGATATTACCCATATTTAATGTTGTATATTTATATCCATACAAAGGAACAAAGGAAGAACTACAAGAAGAACCTACAGAAGAGGAGGAACATACTTTTAATTGGAAGAAATAGATGCCAAAGACAACAAAGAAATAAGTGAAGCCATTATGGAGAAAAGAGCAACAAAGAAGACTAGAGGACAGACCTATTATCAGTATCTAGTCAAATGGAAGGGACAACCAGTGGAAGATGCCAGTTGGATGACAACAACAGAGTTACATAAGTTTAATACAGATCCTAAAACATTGATGGATTAATCTTTTCTTCCCTGAGAGTCTGATGCAGGAGCATTCAGAATTTAGCCAGCAATGTAATTGTGTGTTCACATGTTGTGGCTAACAAGAGGTGGAAAAATTTATAATTAATATTTTGTTAAGTTTTAATTGAGAGGATTTAGTTTGTTTTATTTCCTAAATTAAATAAGAATAAAATTCGCAAATTGGTTCTCCCTGTGAGGAGATTAAGCCATGTAGGAATTTACAAGGTAAGTTCCTTAGATCAAGAACCAAAGGTCACCGCTCACAAATAGATCACAAACCAGTACACCAATATAATCACGTGGTTAAAACCCTCAAAGTGAGAAACAATCCCCGACCTGAGCCAACGTGGCCACTTCAGGAAATTTATTAATATAAAAAGAAAAGTTACATATGTTTATCTTATAAACGGTTATCAAATAAATGACCCTCCATGCTCTTTAAATAGAGATCATGGACCAATTGGGTGTTAAGCCATGGATCAAGTGTTGTTAATACCAAGGAGAGAGATAACTGTTGGATCACTACAAATCATGACCGTTGGATTATAAGTTACAAATGTACATTGTAAAGAAACACAGTTTACCTAACTCTACACTATACTAAGTTATTCTTAACTATTTCCTATGTGTTGGAATATCCTAACATCCCCCCTTAAGAACAACTTGGGATATGATTGAAGGATTTACAAAGGTGACACAAAAAGAGCCTATTTCCTATGTGTCGAAATATCCTAACATCCCCCCTTAAGAAAAAATTGGGATAGGATTGAAGGATTTACAAAAGTGACACAATAGGAAAAGGAAGGAGGCATTAGAGCCTATCCCCCCTTAATGACAACTTTCCTGAACTCCAATCATGGATCGAAGTTTGGTAAACTTCGCTTTTGTGAGAGCCTTCGTAAAGATATCACCTACTTGATCATTGGTTGGACAGTACTGCACTTCAAGAACATGATCATGAATGAGATTTTTGATGAAGTGTATGTGGAGTTCAATGTGTTTCATACGCTGATGTTGAACTGGATCTTTACATAGCTGAATGGCACTCTGATTATCACACCAAAGTGTAGTTGGATGCTGCTGATGAAGACCAAATTTAGACAGGATCTGACGAAGCCACATGGCTTCCTTGTTGGCTTCAACGACACCACGATACTCTGCTTCTACTGAAGAAAGAGAGATGGAAATTTTTTTCTTACAAGACCAAGTAATAGGTCCTGAACCAAGAGTGAATACATATCATGCAGTAGAATTTCGATCATCAGGGTCACCAGCCCAATCAGAATACGTGAAACCAATCAACAATGGAGATGCTGCTACACTATAATGAATCTCGAACTGAACTGTACCTCAAATATATCGAAGTATTATTTTAGCTGCTTTCCAGTGATTTTCATGAGGTTGGTGCATAAACCGAGTGACAAGACCAACTGCAAAGGAAAGGCCAGGACGGGTATGGGTTAGATACAAAAGTTTACCAACAATTTGACGGTATAAGGTAGCATCAACTTCAAGGGTAGTACAAGTGACTGAAAGCTTGACTCCAGACTGAAAGGGAGAAGGGGTTGGCTTACATTCTTCCATGTGAAAGTGGTGAGGAAGATCACATGCATACTTGGACTGAGAGAGGGTAATGCCTTCCTTGGATTGCAAGATTTGAAGACCAAGGAAATAATGCAAGTGTCCTAAGTCTGTCATTTCAAACTTTTTTTTGAGGCTAGACTTCACATGGTTTATATGGTTGGGATCACTACCAGTAAGGATAAGATCATCAACATAAAGAGAAAGGATGGTGAAGGACTTACCCACTTTCTTGGTGTAGACAACGTTGTCAGAATGACACCTAGAAAAGCCATTATCTAATAGAAATCTATCCATTTTGGCATACCAAGCCTGAGGAGCTTGTTTGAGACCATAGAGAGACTTCCTAAGGTGACAAACAAGGCTGGAGTCGTTTTGGATAAAGCCAAGGGGTTGTTCCATGTAGATTTCTTCATGTAAATCTTCTTGTAAGAAGGCCGATTTAACATCCATCTAATGGACTTCCCATTTAAAGGAGGTAGCAAGGGAAAGAACAAGGCAGATAGAATTCATTTTGGCAATAGGGGATAAGGTTTTAATATATTCAATGCCTTCAACTTGTGACAATCCTTTAGCAACAAGATGAGCTTTATGTCTATCCACTTTTCCATCTGGTCCAAAATTTGTTTTGTAAACCCATCTGCATCTAACAAGTTTTCTTCCTTTTGGAAGAGGAAAAAGATCCCAAGTATCATTTTCCAATAAGGAATGATATTCTTCATTCATATCTACATCCCAATCTGGATGACTGGAGGCTTCTTCAAAGGTTTCTGGATCAGGATTTTCTGGAACTTGAGCCAATAAGGAAGAGGCTCTTTCGAACTGAGAATGTGTACGTTGTCGATCGGCAGGGTCACTTGCAAGAGAACCTGCTGCATCCCGAGTAGAGCGGACCCATCTTGGAAGCAGTGGAGTAAAAGGAATAACTTCAAGAGGTGGAGGAGGATTGTCATCCTCACTGTCATCATCTGAACTAGAAGGAATGCTATTAAAAATAGAAGAGAGAGAGAGAGGTGGCACATATGCCGAATCAGGCTCGCAAGCCAAAGGTGGCACACATGCCGAACTAGGCTCGTAGGCCGATATATTTTCATCAAATTTTACATTTCTTCTAATGATTATATTTTTGGATTTTGGTTGAAGAAGTCTATAACCTTTGACATCTTCAAAATATCCAACAAAAACGATTTTTTCACTCTTAGGTTCTAAGGCTTTATGTTTCACATCTGGAATATGGGCCCAAGCATCACTTCCAAAAACACAAAAGTGACTTACATTTGGTTTAATTGAGCTCCAAGCTTCTTCTGGAGTTATTTCTTTAAAACCTTAGTAGGAGTGCAATTTACTATGTAGTTTGCACAGTTAATTGCTTCTGCCCAAAAATTGACACTAAGTCCTTTAGATTGAAGCATACAATTAGCCATTTATTTTAAGGTGCGATTCTTCCTTTCAGCTACACCATTTTGTTGTGGAGTATATGGAACGATATGTTGCAATTGAATGCCATGCTTAGTGCAAAAGTTGATAAATTTGCTGTTAACATATTCTCCTCCATTGTCTGATCTTAACTTACGAATTTGGTGTCCATATTGTTTCTCAACAAAGGCCTTAAAGGCCAAGAACATGTTAAAAACTTCACTCTTGAGTTTTAAGAAGTATACCCAATTGCGTCTAGAAAAATCATCAATGAAAGTTAAGAAGTACTTGCAACCAGAGAAAGAAACAATAGGAAGTGGACCACATAAATCACAGTGCACAAGCTGCAAAGGGGCTAAAGCGTGCCAAGAGGCACGTTTGTCAAAATTATCCCGGTGATGTTTTCCGAGTACACATCCAGAGAAAACACCATCTCAACAAGATACCATAGGAAGGTCTGTCACCATGTTTTCCTTACATAGAGATTGAAGAGAGAGATAGTTTAAGTGACCAAATCACTCATGCCAAAGTTTGCTCACATCATCATTATGAGCAACAAAAACAGAGGGAAGACAGGATGACCCAAAGTTGTCAAACTTATACAACCTTGTGGAATCATCAACAATGCCAGTAGCTAAAATATGTTGAGGATATTTGAGTTCCTTGATTACAACATCATGAGGTGAGAATCCTACTATTTTCCCTTCACCTGAATGAGTTATCTGATAAACAGAGAGAAGGTTGCATGATAAGGTAGGAACACATAGTACATCATTAAATTGGCCATTATTGAGATGAATGGTTCTAGATCCTACAACACTAAGAGATCTATCATCACCAACATAAATATGATTGGTGTTACAATCATTTAAAGAAGAAAACATGGCTGGATTTTTGGCCATGTGGTAAGAAGCTCCAGAATCAATGAGCCGCTCATGAGAATGAGAAGAAGAAGATACATTTAATGCATAACTAGATCTTGATTCTTGACAACCACAAGCAGAAAGTGCCATTCCTAAAGATGAAGGTGAAGAGTGCTCCAAATTGATGTTGTGCTTCTTCATTGTTGCTTCTAAGGCTTCCATATTCTTAAAACATTTAGACTCTATATGGTCATCACTATTGCAAAAGTTGCAATGTTTATCTGTCTTCTTCCCTCTGCTTTTATTTGTCTTATCATTTTGGTGAGTTGCTTTTTCAGTTTGCGACTGAAATTGCTTAGGACCCTTGTTTGGTTTTGGACCATACTTTTAGGATACTGCTTCTTGGGATTATTTTGATATGATTGTTGTTGGGCTGCTAAGGCTTTCTTAGAAGCATTTCTAGAAGTGATAAGACCAAGGTGTAAGAGTTTTTCTTGTTCTCTTATCAAAGAATCGCAAAAGGCATCAAAAGATGGGTTCTTGTAGGTGGTTCCTAAAGAAATGATAGTTTCTCTAGTGGAATGGAAGGCGGAAAAAAATACAGAGTATGCAGGGCCAAGCTTAGTAAGAATGCAATAGATGAGGCTACCATCTTCCTTTTTGACCTTACAACCTTCTAAAAGAACTCTAAGGGTCTTGCATTTGGACAAAAAATATTCAATAGAGGAGAAAATATTGGGCTCCAAAGTAAGCAACTCATTTTAATTTGATTTTGAATGCCAAAGACAATATTTAGCTTGTCTAGGGCTTCATGAGGGGTGTCAATGTCAAGGATATGAAATCAAAGATCTTGAACAATGGACATTCCTATCAACCCTTGTGCTTGATCTTGTTTATTTTCCCATTTAACGACTTTATCATCATCAGAAGGTTTAGTTTCTAGCCCTGTGGCTATTCTATAAAGCCCTTTACTTCTAAGTATATCTACCATATGAGGTAGCCATTGGAAATAATTGGTGTTGTTAATAATAATCGGGCATGCACTTTCCATTTAAAAAAAAAAAAATGAAGCTGAGAAAAGCTGAAAGTAACTGCTCCAATGGAAAGATCTCGAAACATTAGGCCTTTCAAAAAAAAAACAGCTCAAGAAACGGCTTCCGGATGAAGAAGTTATGCCGTTTGAAAAAAATGAGTTGTAGATGCCGAATAGTTACGGGAATGGTTTGAAATTTGGTGATGAAGTTCAACTTTAAAAAAAAATCTCGCCCCTTTAACAAATTTTTTTTACAAAAAGAAGCTTGATAAAGAGACTTGAACCCAAGACCTCTATTCTCATAAACAAACTCCTCACCAAGTGAGTTAGTAAAAGATTTTGTAAATGTTTGAAAGGAGGAAGGGGTTTTTTTTTTTTACTCTTCGGTGTGCGTGCCTTTTCTTGCACAAAAAACACAAAAAACCAAGCAAAAAATAAACAAAATGCAAGCCTTATGGTAGATTGTTAGATTTTCGGTTAGCCTTACCGGAAACTATCTATTTTTCATTATTTCTGATTTCCCAAGATCGCACATAGACGCGGGGAAAGAGCATACGTAGCAAAAAAAATCCCTTTTCCTATTTCTGAATTGCCGAGATCGCACGCAGCGCAAAGAAAAGAGCATACAAAGAGATGAGGGTATAGATATGACAAATAAATAAAACCTAAAAACCGAAAAATAAACAGAGGGAACCAAAATAAATAGAACTTTTAACAAATAACTGCAAAACAAATACTCTATACCTCCAAATCTAAACTGTCATAACTTGGGCAGCCGGAAACCTTTTCGCATGAAACAAAAGGCGCTCCTCATTGTAATAGACACTCTAGACAGAACAGAGTAGTTCTCTAAGCTCAAAAATGTACAGATATAGTAGATCTACAAAACGACAGTCGCATGCAGTGAAATCGGCTTCGAATTTTGATAAAAAAATGGATGTGGCCCTCAAAATAGCTCTGATACCATGTAGGAATTTACAAGGTAAGTTCCTTAGATCAAGAACCAAAGGTCACCACTCACAAATAGATCACAAATTAGTACACCAGTATAATCACGTTGTTAAAACCCTCAAAGAGGGAAACAGTCCACTGCCTAAGCCAACACAGCCACTTCAGGCAATTTATTAATATAAAAGAAAAGTTACATATGTTTCTCTCATAAATGATTACCGGACAAATGACCCTCCATGTTCTTTAAATAGAGATCATGGACCAATCGGGTGTTAAGCCATGGATCAAGTGTCGTTAATACCGAGGAGAGAGATAATCGTCGGATCACTACAAATCATGACCGTCGGATTATAAGTTACAAATGTACATGGTAAAGAAACACACTTTACCTAACTCTACACTAGACTACGTTATTCTTAACTATTTCCTATGTGTCGGAATATGCTAACAAGCCAAGTAGATTAGATCACGAGGATAAGATAGAATTTGTTTGCTAGAGTGGTTCAAAGAGAAAGCTAATAAAAGGCAAGAAGAACCGCTTTCAAGTATATCTCTCTCTCTCTCTCTCTCTCTCTCTCTAGATATATATATATATATATAAAAGCTTGAATAGGAGTGAGGTGAGATATGATAGAAAAAGAAAAGTGTGAGGTGTGAGAGAAGCGTGACAGAGGAGTAGACAGAGAGGAGAAGCAATGTAAAATTTAGCCATAAAAGGGCTCGACTCTGTGTATTTTCATTTCTGATTAATTCCAAGTGTTTTGTATTTTAATTCAGTCGTCTACTTTAAATTTCCTGTTTTTATTTCTCTGTTGAGTTGGATATCGCATTGATCGCACAACAGAAGGTCGATTGGTGGTGCAAACAACAAAGACACAATAGGGTTTCTCTGTAAAAAGGTTTATGTGAAGTTACTAATTCGAGCAAGCTTCAAAGTTCATATATCAGCCATCGCACATCGATGATTTTAATGATACATGCTAATACTTCACACAATAAGCTATTTGAATTGTGATGCGAAGAAGATCAGTAAAGGAGCTGCGAGGACCATTAGATCTGGGTGTAGAAATGTAAACATAAACATAAACATAAAATGCAAACTTCTAAACATAAAAATAGACATAAAAATGTAAACTTTTAAACATAAATGTATAATTAAATATATAAACATAACATTCGGTAAACATATTAAATTAAATATATAAATATATTAAATTTAATGTAATTTCCAAGTTTAAGAGCAATGAGGGGTGGTCGAAAGATATTCAGTGTAATATCGGAGTTAAACAAGGTTGCCCCCTCTCCCTTACCCTATTTGGCATTTACATTGACAAGCTAGAAGGTTGTTTAGAGGAATCAGGATGTGTTGGCACGATCTTGTTCTTCTAGCAAGGTGCCCATCTAATCTTGATAAGCAACTGATACTTCTTAAGGATTTATGCTCTACCATAGGTATGACTATTAACACTGACAAAACAAAAGTTATGATTATCAAATCCAAGAAGGACACTTATGTTAATTTTGTGTCTTGGAGGAAGTGTCTTCTTACAAGTACCTAGGAATTGATATTCATCACAAGCTCAACTGGAACTTTAGCATTGAGAAAAGGATTAATGGAGGGTGGAAAGCTTATTTTGGTCTTGAAAATAATTGTAAAGCAACAAACCTTGCGATGTGGGATAAAAAGAAGCTCCTCTTTGAAACTTTAGTCACTCCTGTTCTCTTGTATGGATGTGAGGCTTCGGGTTGCATCATCTCTAAAGAATCCTGGAGAAATATTGAGCAAATCCATAAGCATTTTATAATGTATAACCTCAAAATTAAAAGCAATACACCTTATCTTATTCTCCTTATAGAAGTGGGTCTTTCCCCTAGTGAGAGCCTAGCTATGACTAGGCTCCTGTTGTACAAGCACAAAATCAATAACATGGGAGACCATAGACTTCCTAAGCTAGCTTTAAATTCCATCCAAAACCACCTAAGGCTCAAACGAGGTTGGTATAAAGATACCAGGGCCTGGTTAAACCATTGGGAGATCAACGAAAATGTTGCATTGCAAAATATTAATAACATTTAAAATATTGTTACTTCTAAGTTTAAAGAGAAAATGTAGATTTAGAGGTCAAAAGAAAATTAAGATACTATAAGGAGGTCATCAACCCTAATCTAAAATATCAAAAGTATCTCTTTGTTTTAACTAGCTCAAAGAAAAAAAATAATATAGCCAAGATAAGAACGAACTCTCATGAGCTCCATAGTGAAACAGGTCGTTGGGCGGTTCCTAAAACACCATGGGTGGAAAGGATCTGCCATCTCTATGAGAATATGAACATTGAGGATGAATATCACTTCCTCTTAGAGTGCCCTGCGTACACCCACATTAGATCTCAGTTTCATAATCTTTGTTGCAATACCGACCTTCCCAACCTTTTAACACGTAAAAATTATAGTGAGCTTGGGACGCTTCGCTCCAAGCTCTTTGAGTATAGGAGTACAATTTTAAGTCAAACTAAATAATTCGTTTTTTTAGGTCCGATAGACCAAAATTTGGTCTCAGTAGACGTTAACCATCATCATCATCATCATCATCAAACAAATGTATAATATTAAATTATTAATATTGTAACTTAAAAACATATAACATTTAATTTAATTTAAACTTATAACTTTATATATGTTTATAAACGGAAACTCTTAAACATAAACATAAAATATAGACTTTTAAACCTAACATTTAATTTAATTTAATTTAATCTTATAATTTACAATATATTTATAAAATTATAAAAAGAAACTCATAAACATAAACATGTACATAAAATATATACTTTTAAACATAAACATAAAATATAAATTTTAAACATAAACATATAACTAAATATTTAAACATAAAATTTAATAAAAATATTAAATTTAACATATAAAAAAAATTAAATTAAAGGTTAAATGTCAGAAGAAAAAAAAAAGAAAAAGAAAAAGAAAAAGAAAAAGTTAATGTTTAATGTCAAAAATTAAGTTAAAATATTGGACTTTCATCTTTGTAATATAAAATTAATATTTCAAAGTTGAAATATTAAGTGAAAATGGATGTTTGTAATATAAAATTAATATATTAACTCTGAAATATTAAGTGAAAATGGATGTTTTAAGGTAGTAGTAAAATATATTAAAATATAAATATTATGAAATATTAAATATTACGAACAAGAGACCTCGTATTTAATATTTACTCGATATTTAAACATTTGAATATTGACACATTTAAATATTTAATAATGAAAATTTAATATTAAAATTTTAAATTAAAAAAAAATATTAAATATTAAATATTAAAAAAATTTAGATATTAAAAAATATTAAATATTAAATAATTAAGTATTAAATATTTAAAATTTAAAATTTAATATAAAAAATTAAACATGCAGTAAGAAATAAGCAATATTAAAAATTAAAAATTGTTTATTAAAAAATTAAACATTCAACGTGAAATGAAATATGTTGAATATTAAAAAAATTATATTTAAAAATGAATATTGCACAATTTCATGTAAAACAACGAAATATGAAATGACAAATTATATTGAAATGCAATGCTAAACATTAAATTAAATTAAAAAAAAAATGAATGTTAAAAAAAATTTGTTGAATGTTAAAATATTAATTAAATTTAAAAAAAAAATGAATGGATAGTGAAAATATTTGAAAACACAAAAAAATAAGTTAGCAGCTATTTAGTTGGGTTTATAAAAATAGAAAAAAGACTTTAAATTATTGAAAAAAAATAAAAAATAAAGTTAAAAACATTTTAAAGATTGCAGATATTTGAAATATAAAATATGTAAAAATTATATAAGATCTAATTTGAAGTATTTGTTTCAATTAACCTCTGTAAACGAAAGGATATAGTGAAGGAGTCTTAAGATTCAGCGAAATGATGAAAAGGGGAGAAAACTTAGAAGGTAAAGATGAGAAAATGAACAAATGGAAAATAAACGAGCCTTCAAGGGGAAAAGCTAGTCGTCGCCAGTAGTAAGCCATGGTTGTAAGCTCTTTGTTGTTGGGCTCGCCATTTGGACGTGTTGCATCACATTTGAAAGTTTTGAATGTTTATAAAAATATAAAAGGAACACTTAAAAACAAAAATACAATTAGAGGGAATTTTGAAACAATTAAAATTAGAATGAAAACAATTGAATTCCAAGCAATTAGCTTAGAGAAGAATTACAAAATTCAAGAAAGGTGAAGCAAAAATTTCTCAATTATAAAATAACTGCATTGAAATTAAAAAAACGATTGCTTTAGAAAAATGAAATAATTAAAAATACATCTTAAAAAAATAAAACCTTTGTTACATGTCTTTTTTGTTGTTTTCCTAAGGTTGTAGTGTCTGGTTGATATCGGTGTGATGAAACTTTAAAAAGAAATGATGGCCTAGAATTGTTTGATGTATGCGATATTCTTTGTGTGTTCTTTCTTTGTGTTGTTTATCTATTCGATTCATCTAAAGGGAATTCCAACGTTAGAACCCCATCGAAGCCGAGAAAATTGGCAACTAGGGTCTAATCCCTTCTTCCTCTTGGAAAAAAAATAGATTGTTAATCAAAGGTGGTCGGTATGTTTAATCTGGCCGAGAATGGAACTTAGGATTCATAGAAAACAATAATTAGAGAGAATGGAACTTGTTTCCGCACGAAATGATATAAATAAAACAAAGAAAAAGTATGCAGGAAGGTACGACTACCAATATGAAATGTTATACAAAGAAGAACAAAAATGGCAGCGACCACATAGATGGACCCTATGATCCATTCACAATTTGACTAGGTTGAAAAAAATGAAATATATACAGAAACATAATGAAAGGAAAGGAATGAGCCACATAAACCAACATAATGTGTGTGATTACATTTATAGAGTCAAAACCCTTGGTCTAGAAAATTTTAAAAGAAACGATCATAACTGAGGTTTGGAAGTCAAAACCCTTTGTTTAGACATTTTTTAAAGAAATGGTCATTACTGATAAACTACTACAAGTGAGATCAAAATTTCTTTCCAGAGACCCACTAAGGAACAAGAGCAAGCCCTTTTACACATGCATGTATGGTTGGTTGTGGTTGTGAATAGCCCTCAGCGCACCAAATCTAGAAAAGAATAGTATGCAAACCCAACAACTTCAAACCCTTGAGTCTGTAATATATCACCATGCAAACATTTAGAAAAAATGGAGTTATAGTGTTTGCACACAACATTGGGAATGAGGAAATTACAGATATAAATAAGGCTGAAAAAAATTACCTATCGCAGGGAGAGTTTCCTTTCTCCACTGGGGAATTACTCTTTGTTGCGCTTTTAATTGTGAAGAGAAGTTGTAGAGGCTCCTTAGAATCCCTGTGCAGTGAAAGTGAGGTTGTCCTCACTAGAGAAGGGGAGAGTAGTTGCGCCAACGACCTCATTTATTCATAGTCGTCCATGTCAAACCCTGTCCATTATGACCTTAGATGAAAGTGCTATGAATCCCTAAATATTCCATGTTCCAGGTGAAAGAGGATGAGTGTGTATTTAGAACCCTCGAAGTGTAAATAAATGACTAAAACAAACAAACAGGTACAAATAAGTAAATTAAAAAAAAAAATTTACATGCAAATAATTTATAAAGAAGTTAACTATAAATAGAAAATTAAAAAAAATAATAAAAAAAACAATTATAAATATCTAAAATTATTAAGAAAAAGAAAATTAACATGCTAATAATCATTTAATAAAAGAAAGCCTGATTTTGAATGAAAACCTGATAAGTCTTTTGAGGTTTTCTTTTATAAGTGTTGATTTTGAATGTTTTCTTTTGGAGATAAGTTTTTTTTTGTTTTTTTGTTTTAGATATTCTCCCATGAATGTCAAATTTGTTCGTCTGTAGCGATTTGAGAAAATGAAAATGTTTTCCATGTTATTCTAATAAACAAAATTATAGGAAAGAAACGAAAAATTGTTAAGAAGTTTGTGTTTGGAAGTCAAAGCCTACAAACTATTTCATTTTTTTATTTCTATATATGTTTTCTTTGTGCCATTTGTTTCATTTTTTGTTGGGGATAATTGTTATGTGCATACCAAGTTTGTGCTGAAAAGTATATATGTGCTATGTTCTGGTATGTTCTGTTGCCTGGTATATGGAATAGTGTAGTGGATGATTGTTATTTTCATGTGATATTTGAACTATTGTTTATAAATTAGTATCTGGAAAATATGAGAGGTTGGTTGTAGTATAAAAATGGGGTTAGTTTACCCTCATTAGGGATTGAAAAATGAATGTTCAATAGTACAGTTTGAATTTCCTGTAGAAATGTCGAGCGAGGAAAGAAGTAGGTGTGTAGAGAAAATAGCTTGCTCTCCTGGTTCACGCGAGAGAGAGAATGAATATCAGCACCCATTAGGGGAATTTTGGGGTATAAAATGGGCCTCTTAAGGAAATTATAAAATAATAGTGGAAATAATAAAATAAGATTAGATCACATCATCAAATTTTAGAGGGAAAAATGAAAAAAATATTTTTTCAACTTGTATTTTTAACTTATCTCCCTATGGATTTACTCAAATTTCGAGTGGGAACACTCGTTGGATGCAAAATTTTATTCTTCATCCAAGGAGTACCCATGTTGCATACATTCGATGGACTCTGTTACACCAAAAATTAGAAATACATGAAAAGTGTGATTGTAATCACGATTTTCATGTATTTCTCATTTTTCATGAAGCATGGTCCATCGAAAGTATGTAACATAGGTACTCCTTAGATGAGAAAATAAATTTTGCATCCAATGAGTACTCCCACTTGAACTTTGGGTAAAACCTTGGGGAAATAAGTTGAAAATATAAGTTCAAAAAGTAGTTTTATTATTATTATTATTTTTTATCTTTTTACTTTTTTACCCCAAAAATGGTGGATTATCCCAAATGGTTGACATAATCATATTGAATACTATTGGTTCTTATAAAGTTTATTTTAGTTGTACATTTTTCTTAGGAGGCCCATTTTAGACCTTAAAATTTCTCTAATGAATGGTATCAAGAAAACAATGAAGTTATTAAAGCGCGAAGAAGGGATTCTTACTAGCGAAGGAAAAGAGCTTCAACAAATCGTCAAGATGGTAAGGTAGACAATCGTGACTATCAAAACAAGAGTACCGTGATTGGAAGAATATTTTGTTCGAATGTTTCTTTCCTTGGATGTTGACTGTGTGAAATTTGTTATGTCTTGTCAAACTTTTCTGATAATATTCTTATTTTTTAACCTTCTGTTAACTAAGAGAGCATCGATACAAGCAAAAACTAGGACTCATCTGCAAATAATGGAAGAAATAAAACATTACAAGATGAACATACTATTGTGAATAGAGAATTTGTAGCATCTTCTTTGTTTGCTGATAGTGATATGGTTCTTGGCATGGTCGACAATTTGGAACAATCTACTGGAAATGTGGGTTGGGGCATTCCTAGTAGCAACTATATAGTCAACATTGTCAGTACTCCTGAATCTTTGCATACTCTCTCTATTGCACCAACACATGTAGTTCGAGAATTTTTGTTTTTTTTTGTTTGTTTTGTGATGTTGATGGAAAAATATTTTGTTGTGGTGTTGTTTTTATTATTATAGAATGTTATGGCGTCGAACATTGTTGTGCGATTATGTTCAGAACCAACATAAACTTTGTCCCTTCCTGAGTTATAGCCTCATGGATTAAATTGAAATTGTAGTAAATGGTGAAGTTGATTGTGTTGAAAAATATGAGTATGGAACCTTTGGTGTTTCATGGTAAGAACACTTTGTTCAAATGTACAATTCATTGAATGTTCTGCATCTAATTTTTTTTTTATTGTTGTGAGGTTTTGCCCACATATGTGTTGTTTGGGTGCAATGTATTTACATATGGAGACTTCAAAGAAGTGAGAACTGTGAGCAGTCTGGAAATTATGGAAGAAATATTATAATGGAAGGTAGAAATAATGATGCACTTGAGCAAGTGGTTGCATCTGATATGTTTGTCGACAGTAATATGCTTGCTAGGATGGATGACAATTTGCGACAATCTGGTGGGGATTTCAGAGCCAACATTTCTCGATGTAACTTTGTTTCAATATTATTGACCACACAGAAATCCTGCAAACTTGTAATTTCAGGACAACACAAGTGCTCTATGTAATTTTAATTTGAAAGGCTATCTACATTTGAATGTAGATTTTTTGTTGTTTTATTCATCTTTTATTTTATGTTTTTGTAGAACATTGTTGAAGTGAATAATGGACGATACATAGATTTGCAATGAAGACAACCTGTATCAGGTCCTCGACCTGCAATTGGAGTATGCAACAACTAGTAAAATGTATATCTTTTTTATTTTGAAATGGTTGGTCACTTGAAAATTTTAAGTTTTCACTGTTGAAATCCTTGAATTTTACATAATGGTTTTTATTTTTGGTGCACAATACGAACTCAATTGCAACTAGTTAAGAAGAATGGATTCTCATCGTCTTATGGAAAGAAATGCTGCTAATCATGCTACTACTGGATAGGTTGTTTCATATCATCATCATGTTCGAATGGTTGTTGGTGGAGGGAACAAAACTGCTCATTTTCATTTTAGTAGAGAGATTATTGAAGTACATAGAAACTTTTGGTCCAGGGTTGATAATTTGTCTGTTGTGCAAATTTTCCAAGTGTGAAATGAATGTTATCCTAGTATACAAGTTGTAATATGGCATGAAGGGCCCATTGGTAAAAGGTGTAAGAGAGAAAAAGGCTCTCGTCATTTTTCTCCCTTTAATAACATGGATCCAAGTGAACAACCAAAGTTCTAAGAGTTTTGACACAAGTTGAAGAGATGCTAATAGCAAGGGTGAATCTAATATTGCAAGTGATGCATCCTCTTGGCGATCAATATAAATATAGTGTCCACACAATAAGTTTTCCACAAGATATATCTAGGATTGCGAAGAAGCTTACACGGCGTGTTGAAAAACTTGATTTTATTATTGTGAGAAGATGTGTTGTAGAATCGAGATATTATGAATGTTATGTGAAAAGACAACATGTTATGGATGAATTTCTTTACAAAATCCAAATGCATAAATATTACAACGATTTTGAAATTAATATGGATTTAGTCACTAATCTCCCTAAAAGACCTACTGATGTGTCCAGCAGGCTAAAGCATATTGATAAAAATCTTGATGAAACAAGTTGAGATAATGAGGAGATAGAAAGGGACGGGGATAATTATTTTCACTCTCATCCATCATCATTTCTATATATCTTGGCGAATGATTACACGTAAGTTGATTGAATAAGAAGATTTTTTGAAAATGAAAATTCTACAGTCGATGAAGCTTTGGAATGGCCAGATATTGGCACATCTATCGTAAACAAATACAATACTAAAGCGTTGATAGACATGGAATTCCACACTTTTTTCCCCACAGGAGATGTTGATTGGTTGCATCCAAGTATTTGCAACGTTGAAATGCACGAATAAGGTTTGCACTTGCTTAGATATTGTTATCAAATATTTGGAAGCCATCCTAGATTTTGGTATTTTCTGTTGAATATGATTATACAAAATCATAGCCAAGGAAAAACATCTTTCTTTTTAAAGAAGGATATTCATGAAAATACACCTTCAACTGTTCAAGAGCTGCGTCAACAACTTCGTGATTTTCTAAACAATAGATTGGCTGAAAAGTTAATGCATTTTGGTTCCTCTCTTAGGGGCACAAAGGAATATTGGAAAAAGTTTTGTTTTGAACTCACTGACATGATCACCCAGTTGGGTTTCCTTACTTTATTTTTTACGTTAACTATAATTGATACAAAGTGGCCTGACTTGCATAGTGTTTTTCCTTCAAACACCCAATGTCGATGACAAAATGAGCATGCAAAAAAAAATGCTAATGTTATTCAGTATCCACATATAGTTTCTAATTACATCAACCAAATATTCAATATTTTTCGTGAGTTAGTTCTGCAGAAATATCTCGGGGCTAAATATTTTTGGTACAGGTTCGTTCTTGTTCTTCTATGTCATGGTGTGCACGTTTTTCAATAGAATCTTTGTAATTGTTTTTTGTTTATATTTCTTGATTGCATGTATGCTTTTGTTAGGTATGAGTGGAAACATAGAAGCTCATCACACATCCATGGGTCCCTATGGTTGTCTAGAGCTCCTGACTTGGAAACATTGGATTGGTCTAACCCTTTGAATGTCGAAGTGGTAAAGCGCTACTTTGAAAAATATGTAATAGCCTAGAATACACGTGACATACATCATCAAAATGTGATGATCCCTCAAATTTTGAATGATGATATGTGCCTCTTAAATACTCAACAAATTTTTTCCTGCAATGTTGAAGAGGATTATGATCATTTGGTCAACTAAGTCTAGAGGCACATGAAATGCAGTGTCGATTCATGTTTGTGGAAAAAGGTATCAATTTTTTTTTTGTTGCTACGATGCTCCATGGGAGGTTCATGTTGATTCAAATATGTGCATAGGTGAGAAAGGGGAAAACAATATGAACAATATCAAAATGACGATCGTTTAAATGTTCACAATGTATATATTTTGACTATGTGGCAAGAAAATATTGATTTTCAGCCAATTGTCTCTCGACATGTAGTGTTGAAATATATTGTGAAATAAGTTTCAAAGGAGAAAATAAGATCTAAAATTTATCACGAAATGTTGATAATAGTTGTTGGTGCAAGTCGATGTGAGGCTCCTGCGTTGTCTGCGTTTAAATGGTTCCTTGTTGAAACACTTGTGAAACGTGACATTGGAGCATAAGAAACTTTCCATGTGTTGCTAAAACCACCTCTTGTTGTTTGTGGTCATATATTCTTCCCTTTGAAATTTGGAAAAAAAAATTACCAAAGGCTTATACTACATTTTGATGAGATTTCGTGCAGAAACAATTTTTTCGAGTTGTATCAAACATGACCCATTCTTTTGGGTCATCTATGCTTGATAAAGACAAGATAGTGGAGTTTTGATGTTGGGTGTAGACATGAGAAATGGAAATACGAGAATCCCACGTTATTGTTGATGTTTGGCCATGTTTTTATGATGTTCCCGATGAATATTCAGAAGGGTTTGAAACATTTTGATGGATGGAGTTGTTGTTGTACAAGCCATTTCGTGACATTGCTTCGGGTATAGGGCTTACAAGAAAAACAATCATTGAGGATTGGAGGAATTTGAGATATCATGCGTGACATGTTTATCGAACTCCTTTGCATGAATGAAAGCAATGAAGACGGTGTTGATGGAGATTCAGAAGAGTGGAATTTTTTTTCTCGAATAGTTCCCCCAAACAATGTAGATATTTCAGACCTTCAGAACCTTAGTAGAAGGGACTTTGAGATTCACCATAATTGGTAGGAAACAAAGCTGTCAGATGAAATTATTGAAAAAACAATCCATTTTATAAAAGGTGCACATTTTCGAGTGTTGTTAACACCAATTCAGTTGGGGAGATAATTTTTTTTCTTCCTCTTTATCAGAGAAACAATGTGCTGCTTTTGAAATTATCTTTCAGCACTTTGTTGATGGTCAGGACAATGATCCTTTGAGAATGATTATTCAAGGAACTGTTGGAACAGGAAAATATTATCTTATTTATTGTATTTTTCATGCTCTTTTAGCTTCAGCAATGGATGAAAGAAGTCCAATATTATTGCTTGCTCCAACTGGCATAACTTCTTTTAACAATGTAAACTTTGAGATGGGAACTAATATGAGTACCCGATTTTGAAAAGTGCTCATTCAAAATACACTTATTTTTTTTAGCATATTTTTGACACTTTAAATTTTCTTATGTGTCAAGTATAAACATTATTTTTAAAATGTTAGTGATTTTCATGCTGATTTTGAAAAGTTTTGATGACAACATCAACCCATTTTTTTAGAGGGTTTATTTTTGACACTTTAAATTTTTTAATGTATCAAGTGTGGATAATTTTTTTAAATGTTGGTGATTTTCATGTGGATTTTGAAAAACATCCACATTTTTTCTTTTAAGACTTTAAATTTTCTTATGTCCTAAGTATGCACAATTTTTTTTTTAAATGTTGATTATTTAAAAAAAATTAAAGTTGTCTTATTCCTCTTCTTATTTTTGGTCCTAAAATATTTGTTTTTAAAGGGTTTCCCAAACATGTTTTTTTTTGTTTTTCCTTACAACGTTTTTTTATAATGAAATTTTGTAATTTTTTTTTCCAAAAAAAAAAATAATAACATTAAAAATCTATATAAAATATATAAAAAAGACGAAAAAAAAACTTATAAAAGATTTTAAAAATAAATAAATAAATAAAATTAAAATTAAATAGAAATTCAAAAAGATATTTCAAAATAAACATAATTTAAAAAATAAAAAATAAAAAATTAGAAAAAAACAGAAAAATATTAGATAATTTAAAAATAAAATAAAATACAAACAAACAAAACATTAAAATATTGAAATTAAATTAAAAACATAAAGTGAAAAAAAATTTTAAAACAAAAGAAACATAAATAAATTAAAAGAAAAAGAGAAGAAAATAACATTAAAAAAATCGATTTAAAAAAATTATAAAGAGAACCCACCATTCATAAAAATACAAATAAAAAAAAATGAATTATTAAGAAAAATAAAAAAAAAATTATGAACATTCAAATTAAAAAAAAAAAAAAAGACAAAGCAGAGATTGGCAGTCGATTCTAAGAATTCACTGCCAATCTAGGCCCTGCTGGCCACTGGGCTAGGTGGGGATGGACTACCACCCCTTCCCAGCCCAGCGGCCAGTTGGCCTTGGGTTTGGAATTGGCTGCAATCTGCCACCAAGCTCAACAGCTAACAGGCGTTGGGCTTGGCTGCTAATTCTTGGAATCAACCACCAAGCCTAGTGCCCACTAACAGCTTTGCTGAGCCGCAGTGGCATGTGGCTTGGCAACCAATTCCAAGAATTTCTGCACTAGGAGCCAATTCTCGGAATTGGTTGTCAAGCCCACCTTTGTCTCTCTCTCTTTTTTATAGTTTGAATGTTCATAATTTTTTTATTTTTATATATTTTAATAATTTTATTTTAATTTATATTTTTATTAATTATGGTTTTTTTTATTAATTTTATGTTTTTAATTTTATTTTAATGTTTTTTGTTTGTTGTTTTTTTTTAATTTTTAATTTTTAAATTATCTAATAATTTTTTTGAGTTTTTCTGTTTTTTTTTTGGGTTAATCTCTCTCTATATATATATATTAAATTATGCTCTTTGGAAATAGTTTTTTGAGTTTTTATTTATTTTTTTATAGTTTTTATTTTATTTTTATATTTTGTTTTTTAATTTTTTTTTAAGTTTTTTTTTTTTTTTGGGTCATATATATTTATCTTTTTAATCTTTTTAATGTTTTTATATATATTTTTTATTTACTTCTTGTTATTTTTATTTTTTGTGTTTTTGTTTTAATTTTTATTTTTCTCCATTTATTTTTTTAGTTATATTTTTAATTTATTTTATATTTTAATATATATTTTTATTTACTTACTATTAATTTTTAAACTTTTTGTGTTTTTATTTTTTATTTTTTATTTATTTTTTCAATGTTTTAATTTGTGTTTTTTTTTTTTTTTTTTTTCTGTATTTTTCATTTTCATTTATTTATTGTTTTCTTTTCTTTTATTTTTTCCCATAGGGTTCGTGTGAATCCTCGCAAGCAATTTGATTGTTGATTTTAAAATTTTCGTTATAAAGGATCGAGTGCACCCTCAAAATGTGTCAATTTCATGGTTGATCTCTAAGTTTTCATTATAATGGGTCAAGTTCGCCTACATTGTGTGTCAATTTGAGGTTGAATTTTAAATTTTTGTTGCAATGTGCCAAGTTGTTTTAGGCTAAGATTTTAAAGTCGTCATACTTTTAGCATTTAAAAAGGAAGTTTCTCTTGGTGTAATGACTCTTTCATTGAGGTGTTTATTTTTAGAGTTTTTTTAGTCACACATTTTTTTCATAATGTCATGGTTGAAAATTTGTGAAAATTTTAAGGCTTTAAGAGACGTGATATTTTATCTTTAATGTCATCCCTAAAAATGGTTGGAATTTTAAGGTTTTTCGGAGTCATGATATTTTATCCTTAACACCATTGCTAAAAAATGTTGAAATTTTACCTCGAAAAAAAAATACGTTAGCCTAACATCAACATATTTTGCTTTAACGGTGTTTTTTGCACAAAAAAATTGGTTGTTATAGACTTTTACTGCATTTTTTTTAAATATTGAAAATTTACAACCACAAAAAAAGAAGCAAATTTCCAACATCAACATTTTTCGTTTTTAGGTTGTTTTTCATGTTTTTTGGGGGTTTTGGCCAGAGTTCTCGTTTTGAGTTTATAGTTATTGTTTCAAAGTTTACATTATTTTTTAATATACATGGTAAAACAATACACTCTACTTTGAAAATTCCTATTAAATATATGAAACTACTAAATGGCTAGGCTCTAGCAATTTTCCAAGAAGAAATGAGGCACGTTCGATATATTTTGATTGATGAAATGAGCTTTATAGGTCCAAGGTTTTTCATGCATATAGATTCTCATGTAAGAGAAGCCTTTCGTGAAAAGAAAAATTCTCCTTTTGGTGGCAAGTCCATAATTCTTGTGGGTGACCTCGGGAAACTACCTCCTCTTAAGGATAAACCCTTGTATGCAAGTAGAACAACAAGGAAAGTGTTGCAGCAAAGTTTCAACATTATTGTCACTTTGGATAAAATTTATAGGCAATAAGGAGATGATCCAAAAAATGCATATTTTCGCAATATTTTAACAAATATTCTAAAGGCAAAGCCTTATTTGGAATATTTGGATCTTCTTATGACGCGTGTTGATAATTGCTTGGATCGCCAAGAAAATATTTTATTTAATTCTTCAGTTCACTTGTTTGCAACAAGTAATCTTGTTAATTTGCGCAATTGAAAAATTCTAAAATCATTCAATTGTTTGGTTGCAAGATGTGCTAGGAGATCCGAAATTGCTGACATTGATGATGATGTCTTGGAGCGTGAGGTGTTGTTGTGTCATGGTGAGCATGTGATGCTTACGTGTAATTTGTGGGTAGAAGTTGGGTTCGTTAATGGTGCACTTGGATATATTGAAGTTATATTCTATTCACCTATTTCAAATCTGTCACAAATTCCACAGTTTACTACAATTATTTTTTAGAAGTACATTGGTGTTGCACTTGACAAGGATTATCCAACTGTTGTGCCCATAAAATTTGTTTTTAGAGGGAACCTTAGACAGATTCATTTGAAAATGACATGGACCTTGACCATACCCAAGTCACAAGGGATGAATTTGCAACGAGCCACTGTAGATATTGGAGATAAAGAGAGGCAAGGTTTGACATTTACATCTATATCAAGAGTGAAATCCATTGTCGGTTTACATATTTCACCAACTTTTTCTTATCGACGTTATGTAATAAGCTCATTGGTGAGGTTCAAAAGAGCCTTCGTCACCAAAAATTGAACGTCACCAAAGGTGGCCTCGCCGAAAGTATAGGTGGTGTTGTGACATTCAAGGTCCGTCACCAATAATTATTTATAGTGACGGATAGTGATCGTCACCATTTCATATGAGCAATGGTGACAGACAATAGCGTCTGTCACCAAAAAACTGAACGTCACCAAATGTGGCGTCGCCAAAAGTATCTGTTGTGGTGACATTCAAGGTCCGTCACGAATATTGATTATTAATGACGGATAGTAACCGTCACTATTTCATTAGAATAACAACGATTTTTTGTGATGGACTTTTCATGGCCGTCACTATTGGTGCATATATATGGCGACGTTCATTAACCGTCACCATAAACTCATTGGTGACATCAAGGCCCGTCACGAATAATGACTATAATGACAAACAGTGACCATCACCATTTCATATCAACAACAAATATTTATGGTGACGAACCTTTAATGGTCGTCACTATTGATGCGTATATATGGTGGCATTAGTTGACCGTCACCATTTCATATTTTGGTGAGGGTCGAAAAATGTCACCATAAGCTCATTGGTGATGGTCAAAAGATCACCTGTCACCAAAAACTGATCGTCCTCATTCCCTATGAATATCAGGGCGCGATGGAATCGAACCACCAACTTCCTGCTTGTAAAGCAGGTGCTCTTCCATTGAGCTAGCACCCTTTAAAGAATTATACTTTAAACTAGCAATTGCCCCTAAAGGTGCAAAGATACACCAAAGGAATAGAAAATCTAGGAAGATCAAAAGTTTCTAGAAATAATATGTTCAATATACATAATAAAAAGACAATAAGAATAACTTTTGATATAATCTAACAAATCATGTACTACGTAGAAGAATAATTGGAAAGCACAACTAGAAATTTGAATCACAACGTAACAATATAAAAGAACATGCAACAGAAAAAGAACAACTCCATAGTTTGAGAAATATGAACAATCCATGGTCCTGTTCTTATATATTGATATAGATCACGAAATAGAAATCTAGATTTATGAAATTCAAGTATCACACAAGAATGTCTTGAACAAATATCAATATGTAAAATAGTGTTTTTTGCATTTGGATTTACCTTGAAGAACCTCAGGAAAAGGTTTCCACAGAAACAACCAATAAACATAACAACATGGACCTCGGGAGCAATTGTGCAAGGGATAAAATATGAAGGTAGAGCTCTAGAGAAGTATTCAAATCAAATGATGAAAAGTGTGTCTGGAAAGATCTGAGAACCCTCTGAAGTAAACCACACATTTATCATCGTGACTAGTACACTTGCAAAAAAAGATCAGAATAAATTATGAACTATTCCACCAAAAAACAATGAATTTTTCCACTAAAATATAGTTTCAAATTAATCACTAGCATGACGCTAACTTCTCTACAAAAATAGAGAATTTTCAAGACAATGTGTTGACACCTAATCCTATGGGTTGGGTGTGGAGATGTAATAATGTATAATAAATAATATTAGGAAATAAGGAAGGCCAAGAGTCATTGGAAGATGAATCCCAATAGCCTCACCTCCATGTATAAATACATGTACATTCTTCAGCTAATACACATTCTGATTTGAGGAGTTACCTCCTGGTTTGACATGGTATCAGAGCCAGTCCCACTATTGGCATTTTTTCCTGTGGTGTAACTCCTTCATTCCTTTGCTCAGTCAGTTTTTCTGTATAGTTTCTGCTGCTCCATTAAATTGCTGTACTGTAATTCTGCATTTTTTTTAATTTATCTCTGCAATTTATGCACAGCTCTGACATTTGCAGCTCCTAGAGATTCTTCAATTTGCAGTCCCTGAAATTATGCAATTTGCAGCTCCAGCAGATACCTGCCACTCTGCAATTCTGCAGTCCTGCAAATATCTGATTCCAAATTTTCTTAACGGCCTTTTGGCCTCCCTCATTCTCCAACACATCTCTCATCCATCCCTATCGCTTCCCATTACCTGCTCTTTGCACAACGCTCACCGTACTTACCCACTCCCTCACCACAGTCCTCACCTCTCCCTAAGCTACACCTCCTCCCTCTCTCTACAGTCTAAAGCCCCTCGCTCATACCCATTCCACCTACGCTCGGCTCTGCAACTTACGCTAGCCTCTCAACTTATCCTACGCCACTACTGCGCTATCCAACACACAGCTGCCTGCGCTA
Source organism: Pinus albicaulis (assembly GCA_034641835.2). Lineage (NCBI taxonomy): Eukaryota > Viridiplantae > Streptophyta > Pinopsida > Pinales > Pinaceae > Pinus > Pinus albicaulis. The sequence goes on along the minus strand of JAXQQM020059860.1, from coordinate 198,144 downwards.
TCCCTTATCACTCCCACTCACAACATTCTATCATATTCGACATTTATAATACAACGCTCTGATATTTTTCACCGCCCCTCTCTACAACATTTTATACGTTGTCATTGTTAATACCGCTCCAGCACGTCCCTCCTACCTGCAAAGACTTATGTGGCGACCACCGTGGGGCTTGTGTCATCGACTTCAACGCTGCAACGAACTCTGCCCCTGCTACAACATTCCTCCATAGTTGACTGCATTATATATATACCCGCAGCGACTCATATACCCGCCCTCGACTCCTGCATTGACTTCTGGTTTGTTATATATAATACCGCCTCCATTTATATCAACACAACCATACATAATACTGCCCGTTGGCCCTCCTCCAGCACTGTCTTATTTTATACTGCCCCCTCCCCACTATATTCAATTCACAACACTGCCTTTCCATTTTACCACCGACCCGTCACCTATAACACAGCTCTGTCATATCATATATCCATTACATAATATGCTGTCTGCTTTATATAATACTGCTCCCGCCCACGCTATTCCATATAGCGCTTTTCTATATTCATAATACAACACATTACCATATATAAAACCGCTCTCTCCTAGCGCTGTCAATATCATTTCCGCCCTCCACTATATAATACCACTATAATTCCACTATACCGCCTTCCCATTCACAATACAGTTCCCATATAAATTTTTTCTCCAAACAAAAAAATATATATATATATATTTTTTTGGTGCAGAATTCAGTATTTTTAGTAAGATTTTTTGTCCCCTTTAATTGAGCAAAATTCCAGAATTGAAGATTTTCTAGCAAAATTTTTCCTCTTCAAAAGAATTTTTTCCAGCAAACTAATGCATTCTCTCATATCTATTGTTGGGGTGGTTCTCTCCAGCAAAGAGAACTATCTTGAATGGTCTTGGAAGATTAAACACACACTCATTTTTAATGAGTTGTGGAAAGGAATCTGTGAAGGACAAGAAGGAAATCCACTAGCAAAGCCCACTTCAGACAAAGAGCTCGCCATTTGGGAAAACAAGAACTACAAGGCCTATGCCTTGATTGCAGCTTCCGTAAATGAAGAGGTGAGTCGCCATATTTCATCATTCTCAAATGCCTATGATGCCTTGAGCAAGCTAAGAGAACTCTATGACTCACATTCAAAATTAGAAAATGTTCAATTGATGATTAAGTTGTTCAGTCTTGAAATGAAGAATGATGATCCCCTTGCTTTAGCTTCAGAAGTTAGATCTATCATGCATGATATTGATAGCACTGGTGTAAAAATGGAAATACCTCTCATAGCATATGTTAAGGCATTATATCCGACTTACTCACATTATCTTGAGTCTTTGCAAGCAAGTGGGAACCTTGAGCATATCACCTTTGATACAGTTGAAAAAAAGTTTGCAGAAAGAGAGAAAGCTTTCGGGAAGATGACAGTCCCTTCATCTTCCGAAGAGGCTGCACACTTGGCACATAGAGAAAAGATTCATGCTCCAGATTCATCCAGAGGAAGAGGTGGCAGAAGAGGAAGAGGAAGAAGAAACTTCATAGAAAGGGGAGGCAGACAATCTGACAAATCCAATCTTCATTGCACACGTTGCAATAAAGATGGACATGATGCATCCAAATTCAGAACACCTTGGGAGAAAATTGAGCAGCAAATAAATCAAGACAAAGGTAAAACTAATGACAAAGACAAAGGTAAAGCACCTGAATCCGCTCATTATGTTCTAGCACACTGTAACAATGGAGTAACTGAAGACTTATTTGATGTTTCATTTACTTCATGGAGAGATGATTGGTTGCTAGATTCAGGAGCAACACACTAGAAAATTTGGTGGAAATTCCGACGGCCAATTCGTCGCTATTCCGACACATAGTCGTCGCAAGAGTGACAGTTCGAGGGCGGACAAAACATGGTTTGTCATGCCGTCGCAGTTCCGACGCACCTAAAAAGTGTTGCACTATCGACACTTCTTCCGTCGCTTCCGAACAAGCGTCACTCTTCCGAAGTCTCACGAAACGTCGCGCTTCCGACGTTCCTAAACGGTTGCACTTCCGACGAAATGTGGTTCGACATTTTGAACGTTGCTCTTCCGACGTTTGTTTACGGTCGCAATTCCGACGCAGTGTGGCCCGACGTTTTGGACGTCGCTCTTCCGACATTTGTAAGATGTCGCAATTCCGACGAAATGTTGTCCGATGTTTTTAACGTCGCTCTTCCGACGTTTTGGACGTCGCTCTTCCGACTTTTTTAAGCTGTCGTAATTCCGACGAAATGTGGTCCAACGTTTTTATACTGTTGCTCTTCCGAAGTTTCTGATTTGTCGCAATTCCGACGTCTAAAATGTGTCGGTATACCGACGGCGGGTTCAATTTAAAAAAAAAATGAAACTTTAAAAGACGAGAAACGTTGTTTTGAATATATTATATGAAGTAAAACAGTCCATGAAGTCATTACATTTTCAAATATGAATATTGGAACCCAAATATCCATCCAGAAAAGTGGAAGTCCCACCCCAGACAATGATAGAAAAACACATACAGGGACATGATATAAAACCCAGTAACGGTCCACATGGAGATTATCTACAAATCTGAGAAAGCATCCAAATATGCCCGAGGCATCTATAAGAAAGTGAAATAGCAGTATGTAGAATAGTAAAGCAACGGATAGAGTACCGACGTCCATTGTTCCAAATACAAATTAAAGTACCCAAAACCCTGCAACAGAGAAAAACGCTAATCATGTGAGGAGTGTGATATGTCCAAAATATAAAAAGACCATCAGACCATATCAATAAACCAGCAACATAGACCAGCATCGCTAGTTTTGAAGGCAGAGTGATAAACATTAATCATTTTTTTTTCACAAAAGAAAAAACGTTGTTTTGAATATATTATATGAAGTAAAACAGTCCATGAAGTCATTACATTTTCACATCTGAAGATTGGAACCCAAATATCCATCCAGAAAAGTGGAAGTCCCACCCCAGACAGTGATAGAAAAATACCCCATGTCACATACAGGGACTTGATATAAAACCGAGTAACGGTCCACATGGAGATTATCGACAATCTGAGAAAGCATCCAAATATGCCCGAGGCATCTATAAGAAAGTGAAATAGTAGTATGTAGAATAGTAAAGCAACAGATAGAGTACCGACGTCCATTGTTCCAAATACAAATTAAAGTACCCAAATTCCTTGAACAGAGAAAAACGCTAATCATGTGAGGAGTGTGATATGTCCAAAATATAAAAAGACCATCAGACCATATCAATAAACCAGCAACATAGACCAGCATCTCTAGTTTTGAAGGCAGAGTGATAAACATTAATCATTTTTTTTTCACAAGAGAAAAAACGTTGTTTTGAATATATTATATGAAGTAAAACAGTCCATGAAGTTATTACATTTTCACATTTGAAGATTGGAACCCAAATATCCATCCAGAAAAGTGGAAGTCCCACCCCAGACAGTGATAGAAAAATACCCCATGTCACATACAGGGACTTGATATAAAACCCCGTAACGGTCCACATGGAGATTATCGACAATCTGAGAAAGCATCCAAATATGCCCGAGGCATCTATAAGAAAGTGAAATAGCAGTATGTAGAATAGTAAAGCAACAGATAGAGTACCGACGTCCATTGTTCCAAATACAAATTAAAGTACCCAAAATCCTTGAGCAGAGAAAAACGCTAATCATGTGAGGAGTGTGATATGTCCAAAATATAAAAAGACCATCAGACCATATCAATAAACCAGCAACATAGACCAGCATCGCTAGTTTTGAAGGCAGAGTGATAAACATTAATCATTTTTTTTCCACAAGAGAAAAAACGTTGTTTTGAATATATTATATGAAGTAAAACAGTCCATGAAGTCATTACATTTTCACATCTGAAGATTGGAACCCAAATATCCATCCAGAAAAGTGGAAGTCCCACCCCAGACGGTGATAGAAAAATACCCCATGTCACATATAGGGACTTGATATAAAACCCAGTAACGGTCCACATGGAGATTATCGACAAATTTGAGAAAGCATCCAAATATGCCCGAGGCATCTATAAGAAAGTGAAATAGCAATATGTAGAATAGTAAAACAATAGATAGAGTACCGACGTCCATTGTTCCAAATACAAATTAAAGTACCCAAAATCCTTGAACAGAGAAAAACGCTAATCTTGTGAGGAGTGTGATATGTCCAAAATATAAAAATACCATCAGACCATATCAATAAACCAGCAACATAGACCAGCATCGCTAGTTTTGAAGGCAGAGTGATAAACATTAATCATTTTTTTTTCACAAGAGAAAAAACGTTGTTTTGAATATATTATATGAAGTAAAACATTCCATGAAGTTATTACATTTTCACATCTGAAGATTGGAACCCAAATATCCATCCAGAAGGTGAACTAGCGGTGGGGAAGCGAGGAGCAGGGGAATCCATACGGTGGCCAGATCCTACAACTCGACCCCGCCCACTCCTAGTATTTGGATATGGACCTGCGTAATAATCACTGGACTGGCCGGAAGTCGACTCTGCTGAGGGGCTGGAGGGAGCCCGCAGAGGTTGACCTCTAGTGCTCCCCCTACGGCAACACATCCTATGACGCACGCGAGGCATGGGTGCAGTCTCAGGCGCAGTGGGCACAAGAGGAGACGGAGAAGCAGAATTCCAATTAACAGAGGAAGACAGACAGAGACAGAACCGAGAGAAATGCAGATATGCTGCAAGGTCTAGGCAGTAGTTCAGCTGGCCACTTCTCCTTATCGTCACAGTTAGCAGGCAGTGTAATCCAACAACCGTCTCGTCTGAAAAACCATAGCTAAAATCCATTTTCTCGACCCGACTGCAATGCAATCAAAGGATGCCCGTCATAATTAATCTCCGATCATTAATAATGAGAGCCGAAGGCCGGATCATATTGGAGTGTGCAGAATCGCTAAGAGGAGTGGAGGCCAATCTTGAACAGTGTTAAAAATTAATTAATGCGGATTTGATGTGAAAAATTAATTGAACAGCATTAAATGTTAATGTGATTGATATGAAATCGCCATATCCATGTCCCATCGCCTTAAATGCCATCGAATGCACCCGCAGTCGGGAGCAAGGCAAGTTTTTATTGAGGACACGTGGCAGAAATTGATTGGAGCGGATCTTTGTTTGGGTTGCTCGCGCGGTGGAAATCCGGACCCGAAAAATATTAGGGCGAATTTGATAAGAAATTCGCGTCACAACTCTCCCTCCGTACGCTAGCCCAACTTCGGATCCGAAAAAGATTAGGGCGGAATTCATTTGGTTTTCGCGTCACAAAATTGGTCGACGTCAGCAGGCTATTTTGGAACGCGAATTTGGTTTGAATTATGGTTTATCGTCGTTTGAAGTCCGGCGGGCTCGACTTAAGAACAATTTTGTTTGATCCCATCTTATAAAATTTGTGTTGGTTTTCTTTGATAATACACATATTTATAATAAATCATGGGAATACCACACTAGCAAACATGTGGAAAAGTTATATAAATTATTGAGAACAATCATTTTTATGTAAAAATATCCAAATGTGCTTTTGGGAAATAAGAATTCAAGTATTTGGTTCATATTGTTTTAAAGGAAGGAGTGAAGTTGGAGCCTCAAAAGATGCAAGCTATTACAAAATGACCTATTCCTAAGAAAATCAAGGTTCTTAGAAGATTTTTAGACTTACATGATATTATTGATCATTTGTTAAGAATTATGCATGCATTTCAAGTCCACTCACATATCTCTTGAAGAAAATATCATTTATATGGAATGATGAGGCTACTTTGGCATTCTCTCTTTCAATGGATGCCATGTCTTCTACACCAACATCGGTTGCACCTACTTTTGGTAAAAAATTCATAATAGAGTGTGAGGCAATAGGACAAGGAATTTCCGTAACATTAACACAATAAGGGATGTCATTGGCTTTTAAAAGCAAGGAATTCAAAGAAAATATTTGGTAAAATTCAAGGAATTCACTTTTGTTAATACGTTTATGTCACACGATGATGCAGGGGCATTAGGCACTAGCCAGCAATGTAGGAGGTTTTGTCCACATGTTGTGGCTAGGAGGGTTCGAAAACATTTTAGTTGTAACAGCTAGGTGTCAATACCTCAGCTGACTGTATTACTTAGACTAGTTAGAGTTGTAGGATTCGAGTACATTTCGGTTAGTTGAATTATTATAATTAGACCTTTTGATTTCTAGGATTATACGGAAGGCAGAAGAGCCATATGTTATATGCTAAAATTTGTAATTCCTGGATGAATAAAATTAGAGAGGGAAGGAGAGTAGAGAGAGGGATTTCTACAATAAACCTACGTATGCGAACAATTGTTTCAGTTAAATGATTTCAAACTTGAGATTTATAGTTGAATTATCTGAACTTCAGTCATACTTTGGAAAATTGTTTAACTATGAGGCGTGCTAGCCATCAGTATTTTTTACATGTTAGTGATGACTATATCTACAGCTGAGTTTTCTAGAAACTGATTTCCTTATGTCAATATGTCATCCAGAAAACCCTCCTAAAAACTTTTTTCACCCTTCTATCTTTTCAGTTCGCCCATGTCGAAATCAAAACCTCATATCACAATCCTATCTAGCTTCAGCCTTATTGGTCTGCCCATCAGCTTTAAAAGGAAAATCCACATCTGTTTCAAAAAGTCTCCCCTATGTTAGGAAGTGGCGCTTTAAGACATTTCACCCTTGGAAATCATCAAAAAGCCAAAAAGCCTCCATCTGCAACAGACCTACCATGACTGACCTCTTACTTTGCAAATGAAATTGACAAACAGCCCTAAGTCGCGCCACTCATATCCCCTAGATCTCAGCACTACATAAACCCCAATCTCAAGTTGACTATTAGGTGTTTCACAGTGTTTTATGGTTTCTACAAAGGCAGGAAATATAATTTCATCTCAGGAGGAAATGCTTGAATCTACAGTTAGGAGAACAACACAGCACAAATGTAACTTGAGCACGAGATATGTACGCAAAACGAAGCTACCTCATCATTTTGAAATCACAGTAGAAAAGATTTCTGTTTATTGACTGGTAAATTTGCATGGTCGAGAACCTCCTTCATTTACAAGCGAAGTTGGGCGCCTCCTTCATCTGAGCGAGTAGCCGGTATTGACTTTAAAGTTTGCGAAGTCAGTTTTCCTTTTTGCTGAACAAATGAAACAGAGACTCCAGGTTTTTCTGAGTGTGAATGATGATCATAACAGAGAATAAAGTTTGAAATATGCTAGCTCAAAGGAAAAAAGAGTCTGGTATGATAAAGGAGGTCATTTCAAGCTTTCAAATCATGTTAATTGTTGAACTTTAGAAAGGCAGGTCATTAGTAAACATTCCAATCATAAGCAGCCTGCTTGACACAAGATCAAATTGAAGAGGTGCTGACAAAACATGCCATTACACAGGCAGAAAGAAAGTTCTTTGTTTTTCAAAAGACACTGACCTCCATAGTCACAGAGACTATCCTTCAAATAATTTTTCATGAGATGACCAAAAAAAATGATGACATTTCAGTCACCCTCAGAGCAGTACAGGAAGACAGTGACACTTTGGCTAGGGTTTTTCTGAAGCATAGTGGTGATTGCAACAGAGGTGCCAATGTTGATGTTTTTTAAGTTGATTTCCTATCATCATAATCCAAGCAAATCCTTGTCATGCAGCATTATCAAATAATCTTCAGATACTTTGCTCAGTAAAGCACCTCCTCCATTTATGAGCAGATGGCCAAAGCCTTGGATATTGTTGAAGACTGATTAGTCAGAAAGATGCAGTGGAAGGATGCAAAGGAAGAGAGCAAAAGTCTTTTACACAGGTAAAATATGGTGGTTATGTTTCAAAATGCATTACCCATAGTAAAATATCTTTCAAAATATACATCATGATGGGCAGAGAACATTATGAATATGTATGCTATTGATACCAAAGAGGGGCAGTTTCCTTAAGGGAAAGGATCAAACAACAATCCACTGTCACATGCCAAAAGTCCAAAGGAGCGCTTTTCAAGAAAAGGTTTTCAAAGCTTTTCAAATGCTTTGACACATTCTGAATGGTTTTTCCTTGTTAAAAAATCACCAAGAAGGTAAAACAGTGAACATAGTCTAGTTATGAAATGGTTCTATTACAAAAAGGGTCAACACACTGGTCAAAGCAAAATGGTAACTGTGTATCAAAGAGCCCTATTTTTCCTGTTTTACAAGCTTATCCTTTCAGATGGACAAGGTCAATAGGTATACAATTTTATGAATAGGCAAAAGGAGTTTGTTTTGATAAACTGTCATTGTTTAAATATCTTAAAACAAACATAGTTTTCATCATTCCAAAGGGAAGATGTGGCACAGATAATACACCTATAAGCAAGAAAGTGTGTTGAGAGGATAAGTTTTTCTTAAATCAAAGGTCCAAGAAGACTGAGGCAGCATTTCAAATTCTTCTGCAACCAGGGGTCCTACAAGTCAGTCTACAGGTTCATCAAGTACAGGAGTGATCTGGCCTATTTTCAGTTTCTGGAGAAAGATTTTAAGACAAGTATAGGCATGTTCATCATAAAAGGGAAAGGGTACCATATCAGTGTATCTTGAGTAAAAAGAGGTATCAAAGAAAAATTTCCCTTTTAAATATACAAAGGTGAATAGATCATAAACAAATACAATTGCATTTTGTACCTCACAGTCCGAAAATAAATTTAAAGGACACTTGGCATTTAAGCCAGTTTCAAGGAGAGGCCTTGTCACTTTTGAAGCAGTTAGAAAAGACACTTTGAAACTCAAAAATCAAAGAGGTTAAATATATCTTCTCACCAAATGGCAGAGGTGATATGGAAGTTATCAAGTTATTTGTCAAAGTCTGAAGTTCCCTGTTTATCACCCAAAGAAACAAAAAAGGAAATCACTGTTCAAACGCCGGTGCATGAGTAAGACAAGGTTCTAGTTTTTAAAATCCATTTGTGTTTTTATAAAAGGTTCGAGTATGAGACACACCGAGGTTATTAAAAAAAGATCAAAAGGACTGTGAAACCCTGCAAAAAAGCCTAACAAATCTCCACTTTACATTCAAAGACTAAGGTGACCGTTGAAAATATTTGAAATGACATAAGGTTGAAGTATGAGGGTGAGAGGTTCATTTTCAAAATTTAAAACAAAGTTCCACGCCGCCCTCAGCATCGAAACAACAAATTTCTGGTCGATTTGCAGAGCTGAACCCTGTTAAAGGCCGAGCGACGCGCCTGGGAGGGTGTTTACACTGACGGTCAGTGTTGGCGCGACGCGCCTGTACGCCGCCCGACAGGCCGACCCGACAGGCCACCCGGGTATATTTTTGCGCGCCGTTCTTTGCTAAAGGAGTGCTGCGCATGCTTTGAAGACCCCCGGTGCTACTCCAACCCTCCCTGACGGCTGTTCATCGAATCTTGAGGTATTTTCACACATTTTCCTCCCTCGATTTCAAAAAATTGCCAAGAAACATGAAAGTTTGAAATCAAAACCGTGGTGTGAAGTGAAAGGGCTAGAACAGAACTTTGGTATTCCGATAGGAGAGAGGCTGTTTTTACAAAGAAACAGAGTTTACATATTTCACAGAAGCTTGAACGGTGGGAAAGAAATGAGCTGCTACAGCCCTTATTAAAACCATGGAGCTTGTTTAAATACTGTCACCATTGTTCCATAAACAGTGAATTCGACTGTATGCTTACACCAGGGTTAGATTTATGAGCCTGTTGTTTGTTTAATAGAGTGACATACATATAAGAGAATAATGAAGCTTAGTAAGAAAAGGGTTCTTGGTCAAGCAGAAAATTATAGTTTGAAGCTGCAGAGAAAGATTTTGGTATAGAGAGACAGGGTTTAGGTCTGAAGAGAAAATTTTCACACTATCCTCAAAGCATTGCCACACTATTAAAACAGTGAAATGCAACCAGTAAAGGGGGTTTTGACATATTTGTTTTGAAAAAGAGAACTCACATAGTTTTTGCCAAAAAACTGTGTAGTCTTCTAAACTCTGTCATTTTTGCTCCAAGTCCTGTGTATTGACAGTCTAAATATATGTATGGTGGTTTGCAAGAGATGCAAGATTAGTGGACTATTGGCACACTTATACAGGGCAGAGTTTTTAATGATTGCAAAAGTTACCATGGAAAGGAGTAAGAGGTATTGAGTGACATCTTAAAACTCAGAAGAACAGGGTAATCAAAGCACTTCTCACAGCAAACTCCTTCTAGCAATCTTCCCCTCTTTTTCATTGTATTATTTCCTACTGTGCATTTGTTGACAGAGATTTTCCAAAGGTGAACAGGACACTTTCTGAAGGGCAGGGTTTTTTGATGGGAATTTAACATTGGAGACAGAGATATAAATGTGGTGGTTGATCTCTTAAATTCACAAGTAAAGGGTGTTTTTCCTAAAACACTGTGCACTGATATTTCACCTAACCTAGGTCTGCCCTTCTTTTCACTATATTGTATCATTTTGAAGAGTTGTTGACTGTGATATTTTTAAAGTGGAGGACCATATCTGAGGAGCAGGGTTTTTATGATTAATATTTGTCTTGGAGACACAAATACAAGTGTTGATTGGCCTCTAACAAACTCACAAGAAGAATGATTTCTTAACACTGTATACAGGAAATCTACACAGCAGTTTGTCTCATCTTTACATATGGTACCCTATTGAAAAATTTTGCCTGGCTGAGGTACACTCAAAAGTAAAAGGCTGTTTTAAAGAGAGCAGAAGTTGTGTGTTACAAAAGCTTGTTGCATTTTATCCAAATCTCATTGTCCATTCTATCCAAGCAGTATAGTGACCAGTTTGATTCCAACAGGACTTTTTACACACAGTGGGGGCAGTTTGTCTTTTTCAAAGCATTTCAGGTCAAAATGCCTCCAAGGCAAGACCACAGGAGCGGTCCACATAAAATATATGAGCCCATCTCTACAGAAGAGATTAATGCTCATCCATCTGTACTTTTCAATTTCCATGAAGTAGGCTGCCTTGATTTCTGCCAGAAGATAGAAGAAGTCAAGAGTTTTTCGCCATTAACACACTTGTGCGCCCTAAGATTCAAAGAAAAACACTTCCAAGTGGCGGATCTTGATTTCAAAATTTCTCCAAGGTATGTGTCCAAGGCCACCAAGATCCCGTATCATGGCGAAAAATGGTTTAAACAAGCTCATCTTGATTTAGAAGATTACAAACCTTTCATCAAGCCTGAACATAGAGAGGCTGTCACTGCTATTTTCCCTTTTTCATATCTCCTTGACAGTTATGCTCCGCTTATGAAAGCCATAATGAAATATTTCACTTGTGAAGGGAGGTTTGATCGAATTTATGCCTAGCATGTTCGTTTATTGATGCACTTTACTAGAAGCAGGCAACTAAACCTCCCTCACTTTTTGTTCAAAAGCATAGAGAAAATGGCATCCACTGTCCAAAAGAAGGCCCCACCTCAGCAAATCTCTTCTCTTTTTCATCATTCTTTGATCAAGATTATCTTCCTATACCAACTGGAGAAGAAAGAGGTTTCATGGGATTTATTCATCAGCCATCCAGATTTTGCCACTGTTCCTCCTGCCCATATTTCTCCTACTCAGCCTGTCCATCGCCCAGTGCCTCTGTCTAGTAGGCCTACACCTAGAAGACTCAGAATGACTACTGGACAACCAAGTCAGCAGAAGGAAGGAGAGGGCAGTGAACAGTAGCAGCAGATAGAGGATGAGGGACAACAGCTATTGGATGTTGAGGGACAACCAAGTCAACAGGAGGAAGGAGAGGGCAGTGAACAACAGCAGCAGGTAGATGATGAAGGACAGCAGGTCCATGATGAGGGACAACAACAAACAGAAAGTGAAGGGTAGCAGATACAAATTGAGGGACAACAGCAAATAGAAAGTGAAGGACAGCAGGTCCAAGATGAACAACAACAGGTACACATTGATGAACAGCAGTTAGAAGATGAAGAACAGCAAGTTGGGCAGGAAATTGAAACACCTCTTGAGCCACAAATTGGACAAGACATTGATGAAGAACAGCAAGCTAAGGCTGCCACCTTAACAGTGATAAAGATTGTTCCTAGCAAGAGGAAATTGCCCAAAAAGACACCTTCTAGCATGCCAAGGAGGAAAAGCGCAGATTGGCTTTCAAAGGCAAAAGCAAAGTTGGGGAAAGTACAAAGCATGGAGGTGAATTAGCTATTATCCCGATCCAAAGCAATGATAGTGACAATGAGGCCCGCCTGCTTGAAAATCTCTTAATTCATAAGGAAGGGAAAATTGATGCATTAGAGAAAGATCTTCAAAGGGCAAGGAATTTCAATCATTTTTTGGAGATTGAAAACAAACAAATGAATGTGCACACAGCTGTTCATGAGGCACGCACGATTAAGTATAAGAAAGAGGCAGAAAAGGCGCAAGCAAGAATTGAAGAGCTCATTGGTGAGTTTGATGATGAAGAGGAGGAAGACCAACCTAGGCAGAAGAGGCCTAGGACCATCGGGCTTAGAAGAGCCTTGGAAAAGCAGAGAGCAGAAGAGCAAGCCCAGCTCCAAGCCTTTCCTCTCACTGCACTCCTTGAGCAGGAAATTGAGGAAAACAAAGAGGCTTGGCTTGAAAGAGCTAACAAGCAGTTGGAAATGAAGCTTGAAAGGGTGAATAGAGATTTAGAGCTGTAGAGGAAGAGGACACACCACTTCCAAAAGCTGAATCAGTTTGCCCGGCGCAAACTAAAGGTAGCACAAGAGAAATTGAAGAAGTTGAAGGGGAAGCGCCTAGCACGGAAGGAAGGGAAAAGCATATCAGCCCTTGATATTTTGGCCTCAGCTTCGGAGCATGTTGCTATGGACCCTTGAGGGTCATGCATGCCAATTTTGGGCCTTTTTCGACAACTTTTTGTTTTTTGGCATTTTTTGGGTTTTTGGTCGAAAACTCATAAATTCGCCATTTCAGTTTGAGGAATTGTCAAGGGAGGAGGATGACACCGATAGATGCCATAATTCTATGAGCAGGTCTCCAGCGATTTTCAGGGCATTTGGAGATCATTCACCCCCTCAAATTGGCGAAAAACACCCTCTTTTGGCACATTCTGCCCGCCATATCAGCACTCTGCTATTTCCTGGCTTTTTACACACAGGTACAGTTTTGGATGACTTCCAGGCCTCGGATTGAGATGGTTTCAATTGCGCCGGAAAGTAGACACAGAGAGATTTCCAGCAAGCCCTCATGAGCCCCATTTCGACATCGGGAAGGCTGCCAATTGCATCCAGCAAGTCAGGGGACCTTTTTCAGGCATAAATATGAAGTATTTTTGTAATTTTTGAACCTCAAAAATCTGCTTTTCCCAAATGTGCGTTAAGCTATTTTTATCCTTTGGAAATGATGTAAAGTCAATATAATTTCCGTTTTTAGCAGTTTTTTAGATATTTTATGGGATATTTTGTGCCTTGGGCTTTGCAAAGCCTCAAGGACAAGTTTAGATATTTTGACTTGGCCAATGGGATAGCTAGTTGCTCCATGAGGTTTTCCTCCCTCAAGCCTATTTATTCCATGGGTTTCATTGTAAATTAGAGGCTGAACTTGAGAGAAGAATTAATACATTGGTCATATGAGCTTTGATGAATACACTTGTGTTATGATTTTTGGACTGCCTCTTGGATGCTTTTGAGGAGTGATGAAGGATTGGTGATGGATTCCATGACATGGTAGAACGGTATAGTTTTTCTTGCTATGTTTTTTGTCTTCTAGTTTTCATTCATAATCCATGTTTCTTGCTGCTATAGATCAGTAGAGATTAGTTTTGAGATATGCCCATGGAGGCACCTCAAAATTCCTGAATCTTCATAGCTTGATGTTTTCTTCTTCATTTGTTATGCTAAAGAATTCTTAACTGCTCTTTAGTAACCTAAGGATAATGTTTGCTAGTTTTATTTACAAGTTCTATGCATGTTGAGTAGGATGTATGGTGTGCCCTGCCTACCTATAAGCTGTCCATAGTTCTGTCCATAAAACTTCTATTTGACTGATTTGTTGATCATCTTGTTGAACCAAGGAGGCCTAGTCCCGATCTAGCCCTTTGCCTAAAACTATGAAATCTTGTTTGTCAAAGTTCCCAATGACTTAGAGACTATGTTTAGGCGTTCCGACGTAGTTTATGAGTTGTTAGTTTGTCTCATGTGTTTTCCCCAAAGTCTGATAGCCATTTCCCGAAGTTAGAGGGCCTTATACCTCTATGTATGGATGGAATGTTTGATTTCTATGTATTAATTAGCTCATAGTTACATTTAACATGATTAATGGCTTGCTATAAAATGTTTATGTCTGCTATCAACTAGTTACACTTGAAATCCCTTTGTCTTTCACCAACTTGTTATCCATTTACTCCATTATGCCCAAAGATCCCTTCTACCGTGAATCAAATCGGCCCTACAGCAACCTTGCATCATCATCTCATAGCTTCCTTGACCTGTTTGACCCCATAGCCCAATTGATCTGACTTCTTGTTATCCATTTTTACATCTTTGATCAGTTTTATCCCTCACAAACTTAAAAACCAAAAATCAAAAAACTCACTTCATAACTAGCCTAATATCAGAACACCATAAGAGAACACACCGATATCTTTTACATCTAATAGAGAGAGCCCTCTCTGAGTCCAGGAAGGCTAGGTCCTTGGGCTCCAAAGCTTGGTTTAATGTTACATCGTCATTTGGCTCGCCAATCGGCCAAATCACGGGACCCTAACACAATCCTCATTGATCTAGCCACCTTCTTTGTCTTGAAATTAATCTTCAAATAAATACTACTTCCTAGTCAAATATCAATGCTTCTGCCTCTGCCCTTAATTTCTTTGGACCATAAGACTTTCTTCGAATGAGAGTGATTTTTTTTCTATCTCTTCACCACGTAATTTCCTTGCAGCCACTGTGGGAAATGACTATAGGGCTCAAGATTTTTTGTACAATAGAAGCCACAATAGCTCTTTTCGGTGGAGTACCCATACCATTTCTTGATTTTAGTTGCACCAAATTTATCAGAATTTGGATCTCCTATCATATCGAGAGACAATTTTAACATAAAATACTCAATCCAAATCATTAAATGCATAAGAAGATCTAAAACTATGATCAAAACTTTATGTTCTCATAAAGTTTCTCTTCTTAATCAATATGAGTGGATTAGAGTGAATTGGTACATCAAATTTCAATTGCGTGTTTTGTTAAAGTAGGATGCCATATTGTTCTTGAGAATTAGGTGTTCTTGATTGAGCATGTCACAATCTCTCCAACTATTTGTTTCTGCACTTGCCTCACAGATTCTATTACCATACAACTATTTGTCTAAGGTGCATACTTAGAGTCTTTTCCTGCCTTCCTCTCTAATTGTAGCTTTTTTCCCAGTTCAATTTTTTTTCTAATGTCTTTACTTATTTCAGTGTCATCCTTCTCTTCTTCAATCCAACTCCTTGATTGATCAATGGCCTGTAATTTAGGTTGTTTGTGATTCTTTTCTCGATCTAGTTGAACTCCACGTGTTCCTCCACATGCCCATGGAATGGATACCTATGGTTGCCAACGACAACAAACGACCTCTTGATCTATCCTATGCATTCCAACATGCTCATGATCCTTCTTTCACTCATGCTTCTCATACAATGCATAGGATTTGACAACCATGGCTCTGAGCTCCTTGAGGTGCCCCTATGCTTGTCACTTTTTTACTTCTAATTCTACTACAAACCCATTGAACAATTCAACTAAGGAATATTCTTTGTCTACGCTCTTGTGGAATTTTTTTTGAAAGCCCCTTGATATCTGTCACACGTTTTTCTTTGAAACTGAACCAACATTGTTCCATATTTTTCTAGCTCACAACCACGACTTTACTTCTAGATCTGCAAATGAAATCTGCATTGATATCTCCATCCACCTTTGGCTCTTATACCAATTTTTAGGATCATGAAACTGAGAGAAGTGGTGGTGTCTAAATATATTGTTGCTCTGGATCCCAATGGCTATGAGGACAATTTATCTAGAGTTTTTCTTCCTTTAAAGGACTATATTAGAGATGAATAACATGGAAAAACCCATGGATTCTCATAAACCTGGAGCCTGAAAACCATCGGTAACTTGACCAAGTCAAGTTTACGTGAACCACCGTAATAGTAGAAAAACCACAAGTTCATTAAATCTTCAGGAGGACATGGGAATATCAATGTTTTAGGAATGACTAAATTGAGTGGAGGTCATATTGGGTTGGCCACCCTCCCTTCCTCCTCTTAGCGTTCTTCCACCTCTACCTCCACCTCTTGTGGAATTTTAAATTGTTATTATTATTATTATTATTATTAATTATTTAAATAATTAATATATGAGTTAAAATTTTTAAAAAACATGTAACAAGATTCATAATTAAGGAGTTTCACCCCCCACTTTACCATGAAGATGCTTAGCTTGTAAATAGGTTTTGTTACAATACCATAAGCCAATATTATGACTTATTAATAAGACATGTCCAAAAAACTATAACTCATTTCATAGAAAATATTTTATATATTTTATTTTATTTTCATTTTATAACATTTTCTTTATTTAAATTGAAAAACGAAAAATGCATAACTACCTTTCCCAGAAATCTCAATAGTATACTATCTCGATTACCACTAACAATATTCTACAAACATTCTATTAAAGTTAGATCCATGCTATCCACTTATTAATTATTAAAAATTAAATTAAAATTATTGAAACCCTTTTACAAAATAAACCAATGTAATTAAATTTAAATTTTCATTCTTTATAACATAATTAATATCTTTAAATTTAAAGTTTCATCCAATAAAATTTTCAGTTTAAGTTTAATGTGCTATATTAATATTTTATTGTACACATTTTAATCTTTTTCATTTTCATTTTCATTTTATGTTAATATATTTTTATTACTTTTATGTTTTTTTTTTGTTTTTTGTTTTAATAATTTTATAGATTACAAGCAGTAGAATAAATGGTGATAGGTGCTATGCTAAGATATTTGGTGGTGAAAAGGTAAGTGGTTTTGAATTAAAGGCCGGTGTGGCCTAGACCGGGTGCGATTTCCCAATGATTTTGATGGCTTATGCCCCTAGGTTAGGGGTGTTAGTCATCGATTACCTAATAAAAAAAAATTCATGTGTTGGACAGATGTGATCCTTGGGTTAGGGGTGTTAGTCATCTTAGGACTCACATTACCTAACAAAAAAAAAACTTATGGTTTACAATACTATCATTCAACCTCACATTTGCAATGTTATTCAAATTTCTAGCATTTCCAACTTTTATTATGGTTATATGTCATTGTTAAATTTCTACAGTTTTATTAGTCTTCTATGTTTAAATTTCCAACATTTTTGGTGTTATTAATTCTTGCCAAAGTAATATTATTCTTAGTTAATTTTAAAAATCAAACTAGATTCATCTTAACTATGGATTTATCAAGAGCATAGGGATGAAATCTTTCAAGGTGCAAACCTTTTTTTTTAGTGCAAAACTTGAGGAAAAATTTGCAACTCTAGAAATTTGATCCCTTTTGTATTTTTCATTGGACCTCCATGAATTTGATCCTACTTAGGCTTGATACATCTGGAAATAAAATATATATACACTAGTTATATATATAAACACACACACTATTTCTTATTGTATCTATCATTGGACCTCAAGGGATTTGATTCCTATTGTGACTTGATAGATCTCATATATCTATTAGTCCCGACTTTAAATATACTATATTAATAAAGTTAAATAAATTTATTTTAAAAATCAGCCTAGATTCATTTTAACTATGGACTTATCAAGGACAAAGAGGAATGAAATCTCTCAAAATACAAACTTTTTTTTGAGTGCAAAACTTGAAAAAAAATTTACAACTTAAGAAATTTGATCTTTTTATATATTCTCAACTTTAAATAAACTATATTACATAAAAATATCATTAACAAAACTATAAATTATTAAAAATTAAAACTCCATAAATTTATTTTATTTTATTTTAATAATTATTAGTTTAATTTAATATTTTAATTTTAATTATTATTATTATTTTAATTAATTTTATCTAGTCAAAATACTTCCTAACAAAAAAATTACAAGCTCAGGTCTCTTAACACAGAAATATATTTTTGTATTTTTATTTTTCTATAGTAATTCCAAATTTCCATTTTTTAAAGTGTGTACTCGATTGAATAAATTTAAATTCCATGTAAATAACTACCTGGTCTAGCTACTAATGATGATCATTCAAACTAACTGATTTACATGGAAAACACTAATTTTGGCGAATGTGTATCTCACTATTACCACCTTGCAATCATTCAAACTAACTGATTTACATGGAAAACACTAATTTTGGCGAATGTGTATCTCACTATTACCACGTTGCAACTATGTAATTGCCCCTGGAGCTCATAATCAAACTTCAGCATTTATTCAGGCCCTGTAGTTGTCAATTGACATAGTGACCTGTGAAAATTGTCCTAACTTGATTGTTGTGTTGTTTTAACCTAATAAAAATTTCCCCAAGTGAGAAAGGAATAGGTCTGTCTCTCTTTCTACAATAAGATGGAATCGGATCGATTAAATATACAACCCAATTTGGCAGTGACTATGCTCGTCGGTAGCCAGCTGGTTAATCTAGTGTTTCCAACTTTTCTAGCATATAGCATTTACTATGCTTATATATTAAGCTTAAATTTCCAGCGTTTATTATGGTTATGTTTTATGTTTCCAGCATTTAAATATTGTTTAAAGATCGTTTAAATTTATGGTTATATATTGTTTCTACTATTGGTTATTTTTTTATAATTTTATGTTTATGGTTACACTAATAGTTTCTGGCAATTTAATTGAGAGCTTACTGTGTTTTATGTATTATTTATATAATGGTTAATTATTTGTTTCATTATTATTATTTTTAAAATGTAATTATAATTAGTTATAAATAAATATGCATATTTTTGGTCACTTATTGGTATACATGGTTATACATAGTCAAACATAATTACAAATAATTAGTTAAATTCAATCAAAGTTAATAACAATTTGACATAGTCAACTGTAGTCAACCATGTTCCACTGTGTTCAACCACAGATATCCATGCGCAAGTAAATATAACTATTGTAAAAAATGGTCAACCATGATATCCATAGTCAACCACACTAAACAAAGTTATCCATTGTTAACATGGACACCAAAGGATAGCCATAGTTAATTATATAAAATGTGTATAACCAAATTTAAAGATTGAAAAATAAGTCTAACATATTCAATCATAGTTAACCATGTTCTACCAAATCCAACCATGGTTGTTGGAAGACAATGATAGTAAAACATGGACAACCAAAATCAAACATTGTAACCCAAATTCAACCATAGTTAAACATGTTCAACCATAGTTAAACATGGTCAACAAAATTTAACTATAGTAGACCATGGTTTCTAGAAGTCAATCACAAGAAGGGAAAACATAACCACACAAGGTAAGTGATAATCAATAATGGTCAATCATGGTCAACTATGGTAAACCATGGTCATCCATATTCAACCATAATTAAGCATGTTCAACCAAAGTTGAACATGACCAACCATAGTCAACCACATTGGAATGTGGTCAACAAAATACAACCATAGTAAACCTTGGTTTATTGAAGACAATCATAGTGTAATGTAAGCTGACATGGCTAACAAAAATCAACTAAGGTCAAACATAATCACACATGGTTAACCATAGTCGACCTGAGAAAACCATACTCTAACATGGTCAACCAAAATCAACTAAGGTCAAACATAATCACACATGGTTAACCATAGTCGACCTTGGAAAGCCATACTCTAACATGGTCAACCAATGATATGTAAATTGTAGTGGATATTCCATTGTATAGTTCATCACAACATATATATTTATATGTCATCACAACATATCTATTAAAATATATTCGTTTGAAATCTACAATATGAAGGTTAGTTTTTTCTTAGATTTGTTGATTCATTAATTACTATTTTATGCATGGAATAAATAAAATGCATAAAATAGAGAATAAACACAAATAAAATCACTCACAACCATATGAACACAAGATATTACCTAGGAAACCCTTTTGGGAGAAAACCCAACAGGAAGGTGAGGTTACTCCACTCTCTCTTTCTCTGAGTGAAAATGGATGCAAGTGCAAACAAGTGAGACTTGTGGCCCACGGGCTACTATAATGCACAAATCCTCTCTATTTTCTCTCTCTATATCCAATCTTGGCTATTCTATTCATTTATGCAACAAAATGCACTTGAATAGAATGAAACCCTTTTTCCTCCTAGTGGCATGATTATAACACAATGCAATAGTCTACTAATGGTTAAATTTGATTCCTTCAACTCTTAACTAGAGTTACAATATCAAATTTTCTAAATTCTTCTTCAAAATGATCAAGTGGCTTGCCTCAATTCCATGAATAATGGGGGTTGACATTGCATCCTCTTAAATCATGGTGGTCAAAATAGGAAGGTCAACTTCCAAGTGGTAGAAATTTTGCATACAAAATCTGATTGAGGTGATTCTTACGTTGCTAGAAATGTATTCATGTGTAGAAATACATAGCGACTATGGTCCTTACGTGACAAAGCATTACACAAAAAATGATATTTGATACCTCAGACTTCTTCCTAAAGGTTTCAGACCCTAATTTGCCAAACTGAGACCCGTTACTAAAAATGGTCTTGTGAGTTGATTCCTGCACTTTTCCACTCTTAAAGCATCAAGATGGATGACAAACAATATAATGATCTAATCTAGATCAACCAAAGTCAACCATGGACAACTATTGTCAAATATAGGCAACTAGGGTAAATAATGGTTACCTAAGGTCAACCATCTTCTACCATGGTCAATCTTTCATAACCATGTTCAACCATAGTTAGTTGTGCTTAACCATGCTCAACCATAGTTAATCATGATCAAACATAGTCAAGTATTGACACCTATGGTTAACCATGGTTTACCATCGCCAAACATAATACTCATAGTCAAACATAATATGCCATGTATTCAACCATGGCTAACCAAATAGAATTCTGATAAAAAAATAACAAAAAAATGTCAACCATAATTAACATGGTCAAATATGGTCAACCATGACTAATTATTGTCAACTATGGTAAACCATGGTCATCTATGATCAATGATAATTATTGTCAAATGTGGACATGCAAGGTCAACCATGGACAACCATGATCAATCATACTAGTCCTCCACATTCTTGTCAACCATCAACTAGCATAACCACATAAGTAAAGTGGTTGATATGCCACAATAGCTCTTCATACTTGTAAACCATCAACTAGAACAATCACATAAATTAAAGTGGTTGATATACACCAATTGATGCCATCTCCCACCTTTCAAAGCTAATAACACCAATGAATATATGTCAACTACTTTTAGTTATGAGTACTCTAGTTAAATTAAAGTTAAAAAATAACCACTACGTATAGTGAGGTTTGTTATGATCATTGATTGGAAATAAATTAAAGTAGTTCTTAGTTATATGTATGCCTTTTAAATTAGAAACACTACTTCTAATTGATATTATTCAATTAGAAGCACTATTCATGAGGATTCTTAATTGGAACTTCCCTTCTAGGCAAAGCTTCTATCAATAAAAATACATAAATCTCTTTCCTAGTTTTTCCATTGCCTTCGATGGAACTCCTTTATGGTTTTTGGCCTTTTCTCCTCCAAGTCTCCTCTTGTAAGATTGAAGAGATATCCAAATACATAATTTTCAACCCTGCATTGAATGGTGTTCATGAAAATCTACCACTATGACTGCCTACCATAAACCTTAAAAAAACTACAATTCACACTTTTTATATCAATAATATTAATTAATAGTAGTGGATATATATATATATATATATATAAAGTGGTTGCACATTGTCACATTGTACCCAATGTATATATATATATATAAAATGAATGTCTACAAAATTTCATTAGAGGAGTGCGATAGCCACCATCATGATAGATCAATAAAATCCATGTTTTTTATGCAAAAACTTTGGGCTAGCTTATGCTTTTTTTTTACCATGAGTCTTCGGTGGTTAACGTACAACATATTTGGTTTGTTATAAATGGGAAAAAAGGAAAGTCCCATTTGACTTTCACCTTGGTGTTAAAATATTAAAAAAAAAACAGATACCCTTAAGGTCATATTTTCTAATATTCAACCAAATTGTCTTTAGTAAATCCATGAAAATATGTCATCAATTTCCTTTGATGTATAATTTAGAAAATATTAAAAGAACTCATAAATAACTTTACAAAACTAGCAAAACCATAGTTCACATAATTGAGATTTCATTTGATCGTATTGACATAAAAGGAAGGAAAAGCCTTGCTGGTTCTACTTGTTCATTAACTCCCCCCTGATACCCTTTTTCCTCTTTTTTCTCCACATGTTTTTATCAATACTATTCTTATTTTTCAAAGCTAGTAAAATGTGACGACAAGGTAGTGGATGTCATGGTTGCTTTCTTAGGCTCAGTGAACATTTCCAACTAAGTGACAACTTCTCTGACCACAATGTTTCGATATCTTCATCTATCAATTTTTCTCCCCCTTGATAACTCACATCTAGAATTGATGATACTGTAAGAGACGTTGAACTAAGTTGTGAGATACTTTGTGAAGGACTATTGGTATATGCCTTTTATGAGTTATTTTGTTTTTAACTTTTTTTACAAGAGGGGGATATAGGGGGATATAGAAGTTGATGGTTTATTCAAATAAAGAATTATGATGCAATGCAGTCTCTCTATAATAGTAAGGAATGGAAATGGTACATTTCATAATAATATTGCTCACATTTTCATGAATTAACGGTGAGAGAAATAGATATTCTTCATGTCTTTCTTATATGGGATCAAAACTTATTTATTAGCAATTTTTTATTATTCTATTTATTATATATCTAGAAATCAAAATGATATTCTCATTGTATACATCCTTTAAGTGGTTAATAAGAGTGTTTTCTTTGATGTACTAGATATGATGAATATGAAATCGAACAATTTCGTATTTAAATTACTTTTTTTAAATTTGGAATGCTTTAGGTGATGAAATTTTGTAGAAAATGCTCCAAAAAAACAGGTGAAGAATGCAATTTTATTAATTTAAAAAAAAGAATAATAATATCATAAAATTTTCAAGGAAAGAAACCTTTTTATTAGGGCCAATTGACTAACATATCATAATATCATGGATAAGTTATAATTTTAAAGCAACTAGTAAGATAGTTAGGGCTTCAACCACACTCGTAGAATAAATGAAGTGGCTTACCATTGAGAAAAAATACATGAACTGGGTGTATATAATTTAATGAATGCCATTTCCAGGATTCATCATATTGATATTAATAGCCTTCCTATTAGAAGAGTTGAACCTAGTAACCTTACTTTGACTGGGACACACATTCTGATTTCTCATTGTTTGCCCATTTTACACATATAATTGAACCTATTACCCTTAGCTTGATACAGATGATGTGTGTCTAGTATTAGGTTACAAAATGATCTTGCTAACAATATCTCAATGTGGGAGGCAAAACCATGTGTTTTTTTATCAGTTTACATGGCCATGGAAATGAGTTTAGCAAAAGACAGTGGAGAAATCAATGGTATGTATTAATAACAACATATCTTAGCATCCAATGGAAACAAAGAAACAAATCAATGGGATGCATTAATAACAACATGTCTTAGTATCCAATTGCGATAGAAAAACACATGGATGCTCCACTGGGAAAGAGATAAAGTGGAACGTGGTTGCTCATTATTGATTTTGGTTTTGTAGGAAGTGTAAATATTGAAGTTCCAAGAAGATTAATGCTTTGTTGTTTATGCTTATTATCTATCACACATTAAAACATTATTTAACCTTAAAATCATGGATTCTTGTTGAATAATATGCTTAATAATTATTATTCCCCATGAGAAACTTTCCATAACTCAATGGTGAATTAAATGGGAAAATTATCATGGAATAGACTATCATTATCTAATGCAAGTTAACTCATTACAATTTTCAAAAATATTCACATCATTTGGCATAATCATTTGGTGATCAATAAGGAGCAAGCTTTCACTATTGTGAAATGTCTTTCGATCTTAAACCTATGACATTTGAATCCAAGGAAGATAATTTTTTATTCAAACAAAAACAATTTTAGATCATCCTCAAAACAACCATTTTTATTTTTGTGCCATTCTTGAAATAATTCTTTTGCTACCTTCTCTGATTTATTTATCTTTAATTCAAGTATGTAATTTTGGCATTGGAAATTTGAAATTGGGGCTTGTAAACACTATTGTGGCTTGTGATTTATGTGGATAATGTTTTTCTTACCCATTAGAGAGTGCTACCACATTTTAATAGCTTGAAATAGGGGGTAGATTTCCCTATCATAGGTAGGATAGTTTAAGATTTACCCAAGGAAAATTTCTAAATGATAGCATAGCAATTTATCTCCTTGCATCAAAATTGTTCTCATACCATAGTCACTTGCATCCATCTCCACTTTAAATGGCTTCCACAATTTTGGTTATGAGAGAACTTGTACTTGACTAATCTTTCATTTCAGCTCATCAAAAACTTTTTGCTTATTCTTTCCCCACTAGAAACTCTTGCCTCTTGTTTTTATGGTGTGGAGTGGTGCAACTACCATTGAAAAGGATTGCATGAACTTCTATAAGTAATGTGTTTGCCCAATAGTTCTCCTAACTTTAGTGACATTAATAGGAAGTTACCATTTTATGTTGGCCTCCATTTTTGTGGGATATATCTCGAGTTCCACTCCAACAATGACATACCCAAAATATACCAATGAATATTGTGTAAAATTACAATCTTTTAGGTCAGCCAATAGATGGCATTTTTTTGAAGTGTCTAGCACCTACATGAGATGTGAGATGTGCTCCTTCCAACTAGAGCTATAAACCAATATGCCATCCAAATATATTAGAAAATGAATCTAAATATGGGCATAATACTTCATTCATTAGTCTCATATATGTAGTTGGTGCATTACATAAACCAAATGCATTGACCAACTAGTCATGCAAACCTTTCCTTCTCTTAAAGGTCGTATTCTAGGTGTCTACATCTTTAACTTGTATATGGTGGTATCATTATTTGAGATCCAACTTAGTGAAGTACTTTCCATGTTCGAAATTGTCTAAGAAAATTTTGATGTTGGGAAATGAGTACAAGTTCTTGAATGTAATATTGTTCAAATATTTGTAGTCAATACACATCTACCAATTCCCATATGTATTGGATACAATGATACTAGGGAACCCACAAGGTGAGGTTATTTTTTGAATCACTCCCTACACTAGTAGTTGTTTCAATTTCTTCTTCACATCATTTACTTCTATAATAAATTGTCTATATATCCCAAAATTCAGTGTGAGGAGTCATGTAACAAATGTATCTCATGTCCCACTTCCTTCTTTGGTGGTATCCTTTTAGGATTTAATGGAACACTCATTTGTATGCTTGTATTAATTCAAATTTTTGTTTTTGGTTTCTTGTACACCCCTCCAAGGATGTGTTTATCCATACTAATTCATCACTTGGATAATTATCCCTTATGAAAAGCAACACATATTTCTTACTAGAACTAATAAAATTTTTGGTTTGGTTGGCACTTACTAGTGATATATTTGATTTACCTTTCTGTGCATCAATGATTTAGTGTCAGACCAGAAGTAACTCCATGAATAATTTTTTTTATTGAATTAGCCATATCATGAATTTATAGATGAGTGGAGAGACTGTTGGGATTCTGATTCCAAGGTATCTTGGTTTTCTCAAATTCATAACTAACAATATTTACAATATTTACAATAATCCTTTCGGATTAGGTTTCAACATTCCCCCCCTTAATTTGAAGGGATTTTGGTGAGTCCAAGATTCATTCTAAATCTTTCAAACCTTTCCCTTTCAAGCGCTTTGGTGAATATGTCTGTAATTTTCTCATATGTGGAACAATTTTTTAAGTGAATTGTTTTCGCCTGAACATGATGTCGAATTATATAGTATTTTGTATTGATGTGTTTCGTTCGATCATGGAACTTTGGGTTCTTGGAAAACTTTATTGCAGAAGTGTTGTCAAACAAAAGAGGAGTTGAATGTACTTGTTTCTCCTCCAAATCTTCCATAATTTTCCTGATCCACATAATTTTTTTCATTGCTTCAGCTGCTGCCACATATTCTGCCTTATTTATGGAATTTTCTAGAAATGACTATCTGTGTGGCCTCCAGGAGACAACTCCCGATCCAAGACTCATAACATACCCTGAAGTAGATACTATTGTTTCTTTATCTCCATTGAAATATGAATCAGAGTATCCAATCAAGATGAAGTCATCCACATATGTATACTTGAGTCCAATGTCTTGAGTTCCCTTCAAGTACTTTAGAACTCTTTTTGCAGTAGACCCGTGACCCTCACAAGGATTTTGTATAAACATGGAGATGATTCTAACAAAAAATGAAATTTTTGGTTTGGTAGTAGTCAGGTAGTTGAGACTTCCTACAAGATGTATATACTTCGTTGCATCCTAAAATAATTTTCCTTCAGTGGAAGTGAGCTTTAAGTTATGTTCCATTGGAGTATTCAAAGGATTGACCTCAACCATGCCAAACATGTTCAATAGATCTCCAATGTACTTCTTCTGAGAGATGAATATAAAATTTGAATGTTGGGTTACTTAAATACCAAGATAGTAGTGAACATAGCCCAAATATTTCATTTCAAAACCTTTTCTTAGTTCTTTCTTTATGGATGCAATGTAGCTCTCACTTTTCCTTGTCATTAGAAGATCATATACATACACCATAAGATATGAAACTATTTTTCCAACTTTCTTGACAAACAGAGTTGCATCATCAAGATCATAATGTTTGAAATTGAGTTGCAGAATATGCTCAGTTAACTTCTCGTACTAGGCTCGTGGTGCTTGATTTTGGCCATACAAGGATTTTACAAGCTTGCATACTTTGCGTTCCTGACCCTTCACAACAAATCCTCCTGGTTGGGACATAAAAACACTCTCTTTTAGATCTCCATTCAAGAAAGAAATTCTTACATCCATTTGATGGAATTTCCAACCATTCTGAGCTGCCAAGGCAAAGAGTGTTTGGATGGTAGCCTATTTTTCTGTGGTGGAAAAGTATCATCATAGTCGACCCATTCCTTCTATACAAAAAAAATTGACACAATCTTGGCTTTTTTCTTGTATAATGAGCCATATTATTTATACTTTTTCTTGAAGACCCACTTGCAACCAATTGGTTTGGTTCCCAATCGAGGATCAACTAGCTTCTAGGTGCCATTCTTTATCAAGGAATCATATTCTTTCTACATCGCTTCTTTGAAGGAAGTTGGTTCAAAATATGTAGACAAATATAGTTCACAATCATAAGAAACATCCATATAAACTAGTGAATCAAGATTTTTTGCATCACCTCCATTTTGTCTGGTTGAGCTTCTTGACCCAGTATTTCCAACCTCATTAGGATAAAAAATTTTAAGTGTCTTTGTCAGCCATTTTGGAGGACCTTTCTGAGATGGCCCAGGCTACTCAATTGGCTAATATAGGGTTGAATCAAGACTTAGTCTCCCAATTCTATCAATCACATCATTCAAATTGTCATCAGTGGTTGGATCTTCATGTAGGGGGAGAGAGTGCTTCAGAAGAAGATTCCACAGATTGATCCATTATAGGAATCCCCCCTTCAAGATGTGGAATCTCATTATCAAACTCTTGAAAATAATTTTCATGTTTGAATATATCAAAGCCATTAAGTTGCTGCTCAAAAAAATTGTTAGTCTTGGAAGATTTAAGAAAGATCACATCTCTAGATATTATAAACTTCTTATTCACATCATCATAGATACAATATGCTTTGGAGTTATTTGAGTACCCAAAGAAGATACATGTGTGAATCCTTGGACTGAGTTTGTTTATTTGTTCCTTATGTATCAAGGCATAACTGGTGGAACCAAAAACCATGATATGCCTCACCGAAGGAATGTGGCCATACCACATTTCATAGGGAGTCTTATTTTTTTATAGCATTACATGGTCACCTATTCTTTATATCCACAACACATAGAACTGCATCAACCCAAAACATGAGTTTAACATTATTGAAAAACATCATCAAACGTACCATATTTAATATTGTCATGCTCATTCTTTCAGCTACCTCAGCCTGTTGGAGATTATAGGGCATGATTGTTTGATGTTTGATCCCATGCCGGAAAAGATAGTTTGAAAATTCATTTGAAGTGTATTATTTTCCATTATCAGTATGAATAGAGCCAATATGAGATTGTGCATCATTTCAATCCATGCATGAAAGTTCTTTAATATTTCAAAAGATTCATATTTTTTCTTCAATAAATAAACCCAACACATTTTGGTGTAATAATCAATGAATGTCATCATATATTTATTACCATTTGCAAAAGAGCATGCATTGGGACACACAAATCTAAATGAATGAATCAAGTTTTCTATTTTCTCTGGAATGAGAATCATGAACAACCTGTTTGTTGTGCTTTCCTAAGATACACGCATCACATTGCTTAAGTTTCCTTGGAATTGTAGGAAAACCAGTAACACCATGTTTCTCCAACAAACGAAGGTCGTCATAGTTCAAGTGTCCAAATCTAGCACGCCATAAAAGACTTGATGGAAATGTACCTTCATCATAGAGATAACTATATGATTTTTTTTTTCACGAGCAAAATTCCTTGTAAATTCAGAAGTGTTTCTTCCTCTATCCTAGTCATGACAAGTGAGTGATTTGATGATTTTATAACTTCAACCTTTCCATCAAATATGTGAATGGAGTGTCCTTTATGGAGAATGTGGACCAAAGAAAACAAGTTTTTCCTCAACTATGAGAGGCATATAACATCATGCAAAAGAAAGTATAGAAGTCCAAGCAATTTGATCCTAATGGTTCCAAGCCCTGATGGCTTGAGTTTTTATTTATATGAAAAGTATACTGCTCCATCAACATTATCAATGGATTCTTTAAAGAAACCTCTCCTAAAGGTCATGTGAAAATTTACTCCTGAATCAAGCAATCAAGCATCTTTTCATGAAGCAAGTGAAGCAATGAATAAGTCTCCAGTTGCTCCAATGTTGCAATGTACCACAAGATAATGAGTGGATTCAGGTGATTTACATTTCCCTTTGTCAAGTGTTTTACCTTTTCCTTCATTTCTTTCGTACTCAATTCGGTCCCAAGGAAACTTACAAGTGGAAGCATCATGTCCAACTCTATTGCATCGTATGAAATGATGATCAAACTTTTCTCCTTGGAAATGTCTTCCCCCCTACCTCTAAAACTCTTCCTTCCTCTTCCTCTAGAAGAACATTGTGCATGATTATTCTCCTTTTGTGTGAGGCATATAACTTCTTTAGAAGACTGAGGAGTTTTCTTCTTCCCAGAATCCTTCTCTCTTTCAACAAATTTCTTCTCAAGGGAGTCAAAGGTGATCTCCTTAAGTTGGCCACTTACTTGAAAAGATTCAAGATAATGTGAATAAGTGGGATATAGTGCCTTGGAATAAGATATGAGAGGAATATCTATTTCAACACCAGTGGCTTTTATATCATGAATAATTGATCTTACTTCTGATCCTAAGGAAAGAAGGTCAACATTTTTCAACTCAAGAGTAAACAACTTAATCATCAATTGAACAACTTCGACTTTAGAGCGTGAGGCATAAAATTCCTTCAACTTCTTTAAATCTTCAAAGGAATTTGAAAGTGTAGAAATATGTCAAATCACCTCTTCATTTACTGATGCTGCAATCAAGGCATAGGCCTTGATGTTCTTATTTTCCTAGACTGAAATCTCCTTATCTAAAGTTGGCTTTTCAGGTGCATTATCTCCTTATCCTTCATAAACCCCCTTCCACAACTCATTGAAAATGAGGGTGTTCTTTATCTTCCTGGACCACTCAAGATATTTTTCTTTACCAGAGAGAACTACTCCCACAATGGAAATTAGTGAATGCATCATATATTCTAATATGGCCTCAAAATTGTTATAATACTTGCAATAACATATTGATGTCTTTGTAATAAAATGATTGGATATATCTTCAAAAAACTTCAACTAAAAATTTAGGCTCAACATATACATTATGGTATCCAACACATGACTTATATGATGGTTATATACCTTCCATATCATATAACCTCCATACCATATCATATAACATATAACCATTAAAATAATCTCATAGTTTCATATCTTTGCATGAACCAATAAGCTCTTAGTTTCAACATTCACTGTGTCTCAAATCAACACATCGTTCAGTCAAGATGCGTTCACCAAGGGACCAGAACCCACAGTTCACAGCAGCATTCAACGTTCACCAATGTTCAATCCTCTAGAACATTCATACGTCACCTTCATAAAAAACTTAATGAACATTACCATATGACCCTTTATATCATACCATTGATATAATGAATATCCACCTTTTTTAAAAACACCATTCAGTGTTCATTAAAAAAAGGTCAACCAACACACACAACATCATAATATTTATGGCCAACAATAAGATAATGATATACATAGGAGAACAATTTAAACTTAAACCATCCATGTTAGTCAATGTTCACTGTGTCTCAAATCAACACATCATTCATTCAAGATGCGTTCACCAAGGGACCGGAACCCATAGTTCATAGCAACATGAAATGTTCACCAGTGTTCAATCCTCTAGAGCATTCAACACACAACCACGACCTTCAATTTACAATGGAGTAACACAGTCAATTCAACCATTTTTTTTAATCAACGCAACAATTTTCCACGACCTTCACACATGGAATGGATAATATGAGAATGTTGAAAATCACATGAACAAGTGTACATTCAAACAGGGCCTATGAAGGAGTGTTTATTCAATAATAACTAAACTTAAAACATTTCTAAGCAACAGAGGGGATGGAATGCACGGAGCTGACAGAGTGTGACAAGAAAAAAAATGAGAACAATGGCAAGAAAAATGAGTTACAAGGGAAGAAAAACTATTTTGGGAGCTAGCTCTGATACCATGTCATACCAGGAGTAGCCCCACGAATAGCTTGTTTATTGCAATAGCCACATCATGAATTTATACATGAGTGGAGAGACTCTTGGGATTCCAATTCCAAGGTCTCTTGGTTTTATCAAATGCATAAATGACAATATTTACAATAATCCTTTCGGATTAGGTGTCAACATTTAGGAATTCCCATTCTAGATTAGGTAGTATTGGCTTGTTCTTTATGTAAATATCACATCCCTCATATACATCAAGGGGCTTCCAAACAATACACCACACATGTCAATGGGTTCTATGTCTAACTCCACTTCATCAATAAAATATGCATTTACAAGAAATTTGATATGGAAATATTTATGACCTTTATTTATACATACTTGTTCGCCCATCCCAATGGGTATGGCCTTGGATGATCATGAACCTCCAACACAAGCTTGATGACTAGATTGGCCGCTAAGAGATTTGGTTATGAACTAGAATTGAATAGAGAATCCACCTTGGTATTCTTGACCTAGATATTGATATGGAATATTTTTTCCATCTCCTTCTCTTCCTTGTGATGAAGGCTAATCACATTGACCTCCTTCTACACATAATTAAAAAAAAAATTCTCATCCAGATTTGAATTTATCTCTTCTTGATTTCTTGAATCTATGGCTAGAATTTTCTTCATCTTAGCATCCTTTTTATGTCTCTTAGGGTTCAACCATGGATGTAGCTTCCAACAGTTTTCTTAAGTGTGGCTATCAATGTTACAATGGTTGCAGTGGTTACTTGGATCCTTGCACTAACGTGTAGTGGTTGCCACTTTTTTTCCTTTCCATTTTCACTTCATCTTTCCCTCCTTAGGAGTTTCTTGTTGTTATTCCTATATTCGACCACTTGGTTTTCCTTTTTTATGGTCTATATTTTCTAGATATTATTCTTGCACACTCATCTTATCAACTATTCTGGGATTGAATATCATCACATTCTTTTACAAATTACTATGTATACCCACCAAATCCTTGATAATTACATCTAGGTTCTTGGGAGAGACAACCAACATGGTATCCATTTTCCTAAATTTAGTGGTGCACTATAGAACACTATTCCCATACCTTCACCTGACATAATTCCAATGGATGCATTGGTCCTCTATATACCAAATAGGGTAGAGTTATGAATTAATGAGGTTCTTATTTTCTTCATGGTACAAATATGGGATTTCATCTTGATTTTGAAAGATTAGAAATAATTTGGAATTTATGATAGGTGGACAACAAGGTTCTGCAACCTCCTAAGATCTTGCCTAGATTTTGAGGACATGATTAATTCAAATCCTTTTCCTTGTAGAAAATCCATGTAGATTCAAACTGCTAATTGTAATATGATAAAAAATAGACTTGAATCTAATCTACCAATTGCGGAAATCAATTATGATCACGAAATCACAAGGCATAAAAGAGAGAATTTCAATCACACATTACACAATGATTTCCTAGGGAAAGACACAACTAAAAACCCCACTATATGTATATTGCATTAGTCATAAAATATGATAATATTATAATGATTTTCTCTAACCTGAGAAACCTTTGCACTATATCTATCTGTCTCACTGCTTCCTAGACAAGCCTAGGCCAATACTTAACCAATTTTCAGCCTGCCTGGATCCTATTTCCTTGTGTTGTTTCCTTGGGTAATTAGCCAATATTAATTAGGGAAATTCCCAATCAGAATTGCGCAATAAATCTAGGGACTTCCTCTGACTGCATGCACAACCTGTACAATTTGGAAGATTATACAACTAATAGTACATTTCCCTTGAAATCCAATCTCAACTGGGTCTTTATCTGATATGACATGCACGAGTTATTTATGAATAATTTATCAGTTATATAATTGATCACTGCATGTGGTTCAAGTTCAAGTTCCACAATTTGACCTCTCACTAGTTCCTCCATCAGTTGGAACTAGTTAAACTAGCTTTATTTTAGATAAACTGAGTAAATTAATTACAACTAAAAATAAACTCAACGAGGGCTCCTATCTTATAGGAGACACTCTACATGACTCAAGTTAGACCTTCAACTCAAATTAACTGAACCAACTAAGTCAAACTAACTTAGTTAACTTGTACAAGTTTTCATGTGATGTGGAATTACAATTTTATTCTAATTTAGTTCAAGGGAAAATTTAAATTAGAATCTTTCTTGGTGCCATTTTGAACACTCCCTCTTAGAAAGAAAGGGATTATTTGATACCCCAATCATGCCTATATGGAACTCGAACTTGCCTCTTGATAGTGCCTTCATCAAGATGTATGCATCATGTTCCTTTATAAGAATGTACTCTAATAGCATGATCCACCTCTACACACAATCTCTGAGATGGTGATACTAGATTACGATATGCTTAGACCTATCATGAAAAACTAGAATAACCAATATTTTGATGCAACTCTAGTTGTCACATTAAATCACTGTAAGATCCATCTATTGACTATATAATCCAACAAGGATCTTCCTAATCTAGATAGCCTCACAATGTTCTTGACTAGCATCAATGTACTATGCTTCTGCTGAACTGAGTGCAATTGATCTCTGCTTCTCGTTGTACCAGGAAAGTGTTGTTGACCCAATATTGAAGATTATGCCTGATGTTCTCTTCCTACCAGATGGACTCCCTGCACAATCTACATCTGTACCAAAGACCAAATCAAGTGGTGCCTCTGAGGTATCTCAACACATGTTTGGCTACCTTCCAATAGAGCTTGGTTGGATTAACAATTGCTTGACTAAGCTGGTTAACCACATAACACAGGTTTGGTCGTGTTTTCACCAAGTACATAAGTGAACCCATCAACTTCCTGTAAATGGTATCTTCTACCACTTTTCCTGAAATGGCATCTTCCTTCCTCCAATTCCCTGATAGATGAGTCTCCATGGGTTTGCTTCTCTCCATGTGAAACTTCTTCAGTATCGCGTTGGCATACTTTCCCTGAGAGACAAATAGTTCCCCATCTATTTCGAAATTTCCAAGCTAAGTAAATAATGCAAGTCCCCATGTCTTTCATCTATAATTCTCTTGCAAAATCATCTTTGAAATAATTTATTACCTTCTCATCACCTATTAGAATTAAATAATCGACATACAATATTATAATCAATAATTTACCTTCAACCACAGTATGGTAAAGGTTCACATCTGCTTCACTTTTGGTGAATCCCAACCCGGTGAAATAGTTTCTAATCCTAGTGTACCAAGCACGGGGGTGCTTGTTTCAGTCCATATAACTCTCGCTTGAATCTTCACACATGCAACTCTCTATCGAAGGTGTGAAATCCTTCCAGTTTCTCTATGTACACCTCTTCCTCAATCACTTCATTGAGAAAATATATATTTCCATCCATATGATGTATTTTACATCCCATTTGCGCTGAAAGTGCAAGAATAGATCTGATTGAAGAGTACCTTGATACTAGAGAAAAGGTCTCCTTGTAATATATTCCCTCCACCTGAGAGAACACCTTGAGAACAAATCTAGCCTTGTGTTTCTTGACACTCCCATCCGCTACTTGCTTCAACTTGTAGATCCACCTAGATCCTACAACTAACTTGTCCTCTGGTATTGGGACAACTTCACATGCATTGTTCCAAAAAATGGATTCATACTCCTCCACCATGGAATCAACTCATACTAGTTGTTGTACTACTTCCTTGAATGATGATGGCTCAGTCTCTACACTCTTGCTCATAAGATCCATGTAGCTAGTGTACCCATCTGGGGACCTTCTATGACTGCCCTGTGATGTTGGTGCCCCCACATTCTCTCTAGCATCATGCATCAACCTGTCAGCCTCTCTAGTGTTCTTCCTTCCATATTTGAATGTATCTGCATGAGTGGGTTCTTCCATTCTCTACTCCTCTACTTGTGGCTGGTCCACATCTTGAGATTCTTATTTTTGAGCTGACAACTCCTCATCTACATGCAACTGAAGCTCCTTCTCAAGGGAAATTCGCATGGCATTGCCTTCATCAAATTTCACATCTCTACAAACCACTATCATCTTGTGAGATGGAAGGTACACCCGATAGTTTTGAGGTGTATCAGTGTACCCCAAAAATATGCCGAAATTAGTTGTTGGTTCTAGATTTTTTCGTGCATCTTTGGAAACATGACAGTAAAATGATGAACCAAATATTCTAAAGTCTGCCACATCTAGCTTCTTACGGAAAAAATGATTCCTCTGGTGTACTCATCCCGAGGATCCGATGAGGACTCATGTTCTGCACATACATAACAATGTTGCATGCTTCTGCTCATAAGTGAAATGATAGGCCCTGATCATGTAACATCATCCATGTAGCTCCCACAATGATTTTGGTATTCCTTTCTGAAACCCCATTTGGTTGTGGGTTATGGGGTTCTATAAACTATCTTTTAATTCCTTCCGATGCACATAAGTTATTGAATTAAGTCGACACATATTCTCCACCATTGTTGCTCCCGAGAGCCTTCACTTTCCTCCCTATGCATTTTTCAACAAGTTCTTTGAACTCACAAAATTTTGAGAAAGTTTGGTCTTTCTTCTACATGAATAATATCCAACACTTGTGTGAAAAATCATCTACAAAAATCACATAATACATGTGCTTGGATGTGGAGGCTATCGATAATGGTCCACACACATCTGAGTGAAATATTTCAAGGATCACTTGTGCTCGATTGTCCTTATCATGAAAGGTGGATTTGGTGTACTTACCCAATGTACACCCTTTGCATGTATCACACTGCTCAAGTGCACCCTTGGGAAGTCTTGTAGAAACATGTTGCATGATCTTCAATGCTTCATGGTGTAGATGGCCCAATATTCTATGCCATAACTCACCAATGTCTTGGCTCTTAACATTCTTTGATTTCATGCTCAAAGAAACAAAATCTTCTACATATAATTTGTAGAGGTCCTTTACCCGAACCCCAATGTTATTCACTTGTCCCATGGCTATGTGACGAAGCAACGCCTTTATTTTTCTAAACACCACATCATAGCCACCATCTTCCAACACAAAAACTGAAACTAATTTCTTCTTAAAACCAAGAACATACATGACATCTTTCAATGTGAGAGGAGAACCAGGCTCTCTCTGAAAATTAACAGTATCGATGATAGTTGCACTATACCTTCCATCGTCCCCCATATTGAGGTGCATCTATAGGCCCTTCTCCTCTAGGTCGCTGAAGAAATATTTTTTGCCATTCATATGGAATGAGGCTCAAATATCCAGGTACCACACACTACCCATCACCGATGACACCATGCAAGAGATGAGGGTAAAATCCAACTCAAATTATGAAGAAATTGCTTCACTTGTTGCTCCTCTAGAGGGATTCTTGCTAGCCTGATTTTACAGAAAATTCATGGCATAGTGTCCCAACTCGTGATAGTGAAAACATTTAATCTTCGACAAGTCATTCTTCTTACCCTCTTGACCAAAATCTGATTTAGAATGGGATGACTTACCTTTCCATTTCTTTTCCTTTCCATCTAAGGCACAATTCTCCTCATCATCATGCTTTGATGAGGATCCATATCTGGTGTTTCGCCGAATCTCTTCTTGTACCAAGTAGGACCACAAACCCTCCCACTCTAGTAGCTTCTCCCTCCCATTTACCGAATCCTAGAAGATGTGCTAGCTCTTGGGAAGGCCTAGAAGTGCTAGGCTCACCAGATAATATTTCACAACTGTAACACCAACACTTCTAAGATCATCCCGACATTGGGTAAACTTGGTCAAGTACTTTGGTATTGTGTCACCCTTCTCCATCTTGATTTTCCCAAGCTTGTCCTTTAGTGCCAGCTTCCTATGGTCATTTTCGTTCTAAAAAAATATGTTAAGGCATTCCACATTTCATATGGAGATTCCTTTCCATGGAGGTTCGAGACGATATGATCTTGAGCTCCTTCCAATAGAATTATTTTTTCCTTTTCTACACATTTATTCCACTCTGCTAGCTCCTGTGCATTAGCTGCAACTGGTTTTGGGATTTCCTTTTCAATGAACTCCTTCAATCCATTGTCCTCCAAGACTTCTTCCATTCGGTCGACTCTCCTGGAAATGTAATTCAAGCTAACTTCAAGGGCATACTTGAGCCTCAGACCATAGAACACCATCCTAATCCTGCTACTAGATTTGGAGAAGAAATATGCAAAACTTGTTCCTCCCGCAAGTAAAAACTCGTATTCTTCCCTTCTATAGTTATTTCAACTCTCATACCATGTAGAAAATCGACGTAGAGTCAAAATGCTAATTGTAAAATGCTAGAACAATAGACTTGAATCTACTCTACCAATTGTGGAAACCAATTATGATCACGAAATCACAAAGCATAAAAGAGAAATAATTTCAATCACACATTACACAATGATTTCCTAGGGAAATCCATAGCTAAAAAATGTGATATCTATATATTTCATTATTGAGAAAATATGAGAATATTACGATGATTTTCTCCAACCTGAGAAACCTGTGCACTATCTATATCTATCTCAATGCTTCCTAGATAAGCCTAGTCCAATACTTGACCAATTTTATGCCTGCCTAGATTCCTATTTCCTTGCGATGTTTCCTTGGGTAATTAACCCCTATTAATTAGGGAAATTCCTTGGGTATACAATTTGGATGATTATACAACTGGTAGTACACTGCACTTGAACTCCAATCTCAACTAGGTATTTCTCTGACATGACATGCATTACTTATTTATGGCTGATTTATTAGTTATGAGATTTATCATTGCATGTGGTTCAAGTACAAATTCCACACTTTGACCTCTCACTAGTTCCTCCATCAGTTGGAACTAGTTAAACTGACTTTAACTTAGATAAAAATAAACTCAACTAGGGCTCCTATTTTGTAGGAGCCACTCTACATGACTCAAGTTAGAATCTCAACTCGAATTAACTAAACCAAATAAGTCAAACTAACTTAGCTAACTCATACACGTTGTCATGTGATGTGGAATTACAATTTTATTCTAATTTAATTCAAGGGAAAAATTAAATTAGAATCTTTCTTGGTTACATTTTCAACAAAAGGTGACTCCTTTGGGATATGTATCCATGTATCATTGGATAAATGATAATCCTACGCTATGCAACTAGGGAATTACCTTGAAAATCAATAGGTGGGCTTGTATCATTAGATACTCATCTTTTTGAGTGACACATGGAATTGTGTCACTATAAAAATTGCTTTCATGAGTGACTTGTGGAACAATAACGTTGGATAAATGTCTGTTGAGTAGTACGTGGGATTGTATCATTGGAGGTGTTACTTCGTGAAGTAATACATGCAACTAAAATGGTGTGGCAGCATAGAAGCATAATCCAAAACTACAAGGCTTAGGTCATGAGGAGGTCATGGTGCATGACATGCATGTAACCACCCATGCAATGAGTGGAACACCAATATAGTGTATTCTCATGACCTCCCATTCCATTGATTCTTGTGTAAACACTAGTGTAGGAGTGAACCAATCCATTGTTTATGTTGTAGCAGAGTTTTGCAGAGCTAAAATGTAAAAGAGGTTATCAATGAAAACTCGAGCAAGGGATCACTTTCACCAAAGAATATTTCTTCAACTCAACTTGGTTTAAAATAGGATTTATGGATATGATTACATTGTAGAAATTGTTATTCAAAATAGTTCAAGGAAGAACACGATCTCATTATTTTGGATGCCACCAAGTTCCATGAGTGTGTTATTCAATGGAAAGGCCTTAAAGTGCAGTTATAAGTCATCAAATATGATGATGGAGGAGAAAAGAGAGAAAAGTTTTTGGCAGGTTACATATTGAGAGAGTTTCTTTGGATAATTCTCCTTTGGTAGGTTATCTCATAGGATTTATTTTTTTGGAAGATTTCTTCTAGAAATTCTCTTTTTTAATTGTTTTTTGGATCTTTCTACATTCAAAAATTTCTCTGAGAAGTTAACCTTTGGTAGTTACCTTCAAAATTAGGCAATTATTCTTTGGTATTTATTTTTCCAACTATTTCTCGGATTGAGCGCATTTTGAAGTACTTTGTTATCAAGAGGGTTATTTTGAAACTGTTCTTCAAATTTTGCACAAGTAGATATTGTTGCTATATATCAATGTCATGAATCTAGAAAGTTGATATTCTTTTGGCATTATGCATAAAAAATAATGCAAAGCACATATTAGAAGTTGTTTCCTATTGATAATTGTCTATGTAAATTATCATAGGTAAGTCTATGTGATCCCTACTAGAATGATGAGCTCATTGAATTTCTTAAGTTTATTTACATTATATGGTGAAAGGAATTGTTTAGGTGGTGATGTTGAAAATATGAGAAGGTGATAAAGCCTATCAAGAAACATAGAAAAGTACATGTGAAAAAAAAGTTTGTGGCACAATTGTGCATATATTCCCACCTAAACATTACAATCCCCCCAATGATGAAATGCATGCTTTGACTCAGACTATAAACTGTGAAAATTCATATAGTTTCGAAAACTGGATGTTGAAGAAAACAATATTTAGAATATATTTTTTGGAGACCCAAGAGAAAAGTTTAGGGATGTTTATATTGGTTTTGAAGACATGCCTACATCATTCTATAAAATCCAAATGGTAATAAATCTTGTGGGTGCTCTCAGTTTGATACTTTACAAAATCAAATTTCTTGTATAAAACCCATATCAAATCAATCTTCAAAATGCATGCATATGGTGTGCCATTAAGGTGGTTGTTTAGGAAGTCGAAGGAACTTTCCTTATGGGCTTATTTCTATTGTGAAACACCATGGAAATTTAGGAAGTGGGAATTAAACTATTTATCAAAAAGTAAGGGTTACAAAGGAGTTCATAAAGGATCCTTCATTGTACACAATGAGTAAGACGGGTTATTTACAAATTGCAACATTCGTGGACCAAGATGAGCAAATTAACTCTAAAAATAATGTATACCCTAGAATAGGTGACAAAATTCTTCCTAAAAGTAATTGTGAAATAATTTCTGATTATGACGTGAAGATACCGATATGACATAAATATGAAGACCATAAAAGCTAGAAATGGAGTCAAATTTATCTCCATAGAAACTAACAAAGGTGAGTATCACCTTCAAGATCATGATAATGTCCCACACAAGATTCAAAGAATATCTTTAATTCTCTAAATCGCTCAGTAAAAATTCAGAATGGAAGTCGAATACCAGAAGCAAGGGAAGTTTGGATCTCTAAATTTCATTGTGTGTGGCAAGTATTCGAAGGATTTTGTGGATATTCACAACCTTACTTATTATTAAGAGGTTGACGAGTTGGCATACGTATTATTATAAAGAGGTTGACGAGTTGGCATAACACGAGGCACTATATAAAGATTTGTGTGTCCTTACGGGGTGGATTAAATATGTGCCACTTGATAATACAAGGTCATATAAGTAATTGGATTTAACTTAAGCAAGATATAAAAAATAAGACCTTATTTTATGGCCTCCATTAATTATTGTTCATAATACATGCATTGGAAAGTGGAAAGATGGACAAGGGAGGGAAATTGGTTTCGGTCAAGCCTGCCAACAATACAAATGGCATCATATCAAATCAATGAAGAAAGAAAAGAACAAATACCAGAGTAAACCCCGACGACAAAGAGATTTTTCTCTTTACTATCTCCCTTTAGAACATGTTATACAAATTCAATCAGAAGCTCATGAAATCACAGAACCCGAGTTGTAGTGGAAGTCAATTTGTAGAAGAGTTTTTTTGTGAAACAAAAATTTAGAAAGGAAGTGACATAACAACATAATTGTGGTCTTGTCTGTAAGAAAGGTAGAGGAAATCCTCTCTAAGATAGAAATAAAATACTCGTGGAATTCAAAAATATACTTTGCCTCTGGCCATTTAAATTTTTTTCATAGCCGTCACCACTTAAAGCACTTGTAATTATATCCATAATATTATGCTACTAGATTTAGTGTTATCGAACCATTGTTGTAGATAATTTCATAGGAAGAATCAACAGAAACATTTCAAGGAGAGTTGAGGACCTATAAACATCTCAAAATAATACTGAGCGTTTTGAAACAAATATAGTTATTGAGTGGCACATTTTGAAAACTATCGTATATGGTGGTTTGCCTACATCACTTACTAGTTTTGGAGTTGTTTCATCTACAACAGATAGAAATAGACCAAGGGTTATGCTTCTTTCATGTATTAGAACAATCAAAGGCTTAGATGACACATACCTGGGTGACAATCAAAATTGATGAAATGGGGAGGCCCAACCCTATCAGAGTTTAATAAGGGATGGGGGTTTGCATTGAATGGTTTATATAAAACTGCTTATGCATAGAATCCATGACCTAGATTAAATGTGGGACTCCCTACCATTTTCAAAACCATGAAAGGGGGGCCTTTGCAAAACCATTATGGTTTTGGCCTTCAGTCCCACTTGTCATTATTTGAAATTTTCAAAGGTTTTTATTGTATGCATGATAAAAAGGTATAAAGAGTCCATACTTCACTTTAATAAAGAGAGTTTTTAATATATATATATATATATATATATATATTACATTTATTCAATATTATAATTTTTACTATAAATCTCTTTGAAAAAAAAGGACGACAATTTTGTAATTGAGGCCAAAATAAGACAAAAAGGGGCTTTGGAGTTTAGGGAATTTGAGGGCTATGTAATGATGAAATATCTTAGAAATCAATCAATAAACTATTAATTTGATTCCAGGTTTTGAGAAAATAGTGGTATGTATTATATCATGTTTTATTTCGTGTACTTATTATTTCATGTTATGTTTTTTATTCTGCTAAAGGAAGGAGGTGTATGTAGCAACACAATTTCTTA
This sequence comes from Pinus albicaulis, assembly GCA_034641835.2. Taxonomy (NCBI): domain Eukaryota; kingdom Viridiplantae; phylum Streptophyta; class Pinopsida; order Pinales; family Pinaceae; genus Pinus; species Pinus albicaulis. The sequence continues at coordinate 156,053 of JAXQQM020059860.1, read as the reverse complement.
AATCAAGATTATATATTTTTCTATGCAACAATATGTTTAAGATGACACCTATAAGTTGAGTAAGAGCACCTTAATGGGCACTCCATCTCTTTCAAAAATTCATTTGTATTTTCCGCCTCTTTCATCGATTTCTCTTTTAGATTTAAAACTTGAATTCCATTTGGCCCAAGTTTCAATCCTATCTCTTCTAACTTTCCTCTATCCATCTCATGAATTTAAAATCCTAAAACCCTCAATGACCTGGTCATTCTGACTGTAAATGATGTTTTTATAAACTATAATTAATCATTGGATTTTATATAAATCCAACCCTAACCAATATTTAAAATTATAATGGAGTTTGATAGATTTCTTGGGCACTCACTCCCTATTGCCAGGGATTTTCTCCAGGAAAAACATCAAATTGGCATCATTGCTAGGGAACGAAGGAACACAAAAATATTTCCCTAGGTAAAGATCTATTTCTTAATGGAGAACAAGATTTATAAATAAATATTGGATGTAATCATTCATCTAGCCACTTCATTGGAAAATATTTCACTGGATCGAAAATCTCGCTGAAGCGAAAATGAAGAGATGATGTGGAAAGACCAGGTATCAGATTCTGAGTTTTTTCAAAGAATTTAGATTCTTCTTCATCAAATCTTTCCTTTATTTTCCCTACATATCAAAAACTTTATTTTTTGCTTCATATGTTCAAATGATCACAAACCCAAAAATGTATATTCTTCATTGAAAAAAGAAGTTTTTCCCTCTTCTTGCATTGTTGATCTTGGAATGATTCCTTCCCCTGAATTCAATGAGACATATGATATGTGTATCACAATTTCTACTGAACATATTTTTTTTCATGATTAGCCTAACAAATATTTCAAATATCTACTTGAATTCATTTGGGAAAGTAACGTTACAACATAGCAACATATTTTGGCTTTTGAATGTTTCATAGATAGACTTGACATTATTCACGAAGATGTGGTTATGATGTATTTTTGTCATTCTTTGAATGGATAATATAAATAGTGGTTTCAACATTTGGAGGAAAATTCAATTAATTCATGGAAAAAATTTCATGATATTTTCTTGCGGTACTGGGGTAAAAATAAGTCTCATGAACAATATCTCTCTGAGTTGCATGCCACACGGAGGAAGAGAAATGAGATTGTTACCAAATTTAGTAGAATATTTCAAAGTTTTTATTTGAGTATGCCAAAGGGTATTCAACATTTTGAAGTTGCTGTCATGATATATTACTCAACAACCCATCATCCTGATTTGGCTTTTTCTCTCAAGGAGAGGAGACCCACAATCATCGAGTAGATGTTTATTGATGCCAAAGAAATTGAAAACAACCCATGGGCTTGTAGAAAGGTTCCAGACTCAGATTTGGCATGCAAATTTGAATGTAAAGGAGTAGCATAAAGAATATGAACAACATAGATCAAATAAATGGTTTTTTTATTTTTCAACATGAATGCATTATTTCCATTTTTTTTTTGTCTCTCTTGATCATTCAAATTTTTCTACCGTGGAGATTGTGGAAGAACCTTATCAACAAGATGATCTTGCTATGAGGGTTTTTGCAAATTATTTTAAGATGAATGATGGTACATACTCACATTTTACATGGCATTTTGCTAACAATGGTGATGTTTTTTTATTTATGACAAAAAATTATCACATCATTAATTTGCTTAAGAGGAGTATGTAGGGAATTATCCATTTTTTACAATGTAATTTTTCCTCAAAATATTTGTGTCAAAATTTGAACAGAGAATTATGTCAACTTATCTTTGAGGCCCAAAATTTTATATCATATTGTGTTAAAGGTTCAAATTTTCTTGAATCCAATCATCTTGAACCAATGGCAAAGGATTTTGAAGAATATATCTTCAACTAGTTGGAAGGATCATTAGTTAAAAAACATTTATGATACATATTGGCTAGTTGTGAAGGAAAATGTTCAAGATGCTCAAGATATGTTATTGAAATCAAAGTTTAATGTTATGCAACAATTTCCATTTGCTAGCCAAGATTATATATTATTTCACAATTTTCATGATCCTATAAAAGATTATATAGAGTATTTGGGAAGTTTGGAGAGGCAATATTTATTACAACTAATATCTATTTCTAGGTGTGCACCACTTCTTGTTGAGGAGTTTTCCTTATTTATCTTCTTCCTTCTTTTAAAATCTCAAAAGGGACCCGGTGAAAGATTAAATACCCATAAGTTGTCATGGTGTCACTAGAATCTGATTTCACTTAATTGAAAGTCGCTGAAGTAGATAAATAAGCTCACTTTGTGATCATTTAGTTTACAATTGCATAAGTTTTTGTTACAATTTTTTAGGTTATGAATAAGGGATAGAGGTCTAGAAAATGAAGGTTTCAGAGAGGTTTCAGATTTTAGATTTTTCATAAATTACTGCAAACAGTTTCAGATATGAATCTATATCCTAACAAGAAACACACATGGTCAAAATTTCTCAGTGTCCTACAAGTAAGAAACTATCCCTACCTAGAGTTGATGTTGTAGCAAAGTTTTGCACAACTAAAATGTTAAATAAATTCTCAAGGAAAACTCCAGTAAAGGATCATGTTTAGTCAATTTAATTATCTTAAATTTCTATCATAAATTATCGACCGAAGTTGGTAATCTTGTGAAGTGCAAGTGCACTGTATATGCTAGAAGCCTTTCTTAGTTTATTTTGGTTATTTTATGTGTGAAGGTTGTTTTTGATTTTTTTTATTTTATTTTGGATGTTCTTGAATGAATTTAAGAAACAAAATTATTGAGAAGTAAACTAAATCAAAATTTAACTAAGTCCTAAAAATTGAGATGACAAATCTTGTTAGTAGCTAAGGATTAATTTTGAGAAGAAATAAATTTCTAAAACCAAAAATCAATTGTAATTTTTATATCTTTTGAGAATTTAATGTGAATGAAAATTAAACCAAAGAATCACTAAAACTATTTATTTTTTCTGCTCATAAAATAAATCACTATTATGAAGCAAAACTATTTGAATTAGGAAGATGGAATTGATTCAAAACTAGAAAGAAAATATTATATTATTACTTCAAATATGTCTCACATAAACTAATCTATGACAAGCCATTATTGCATGAAAAGAAACTAATCGAATCCTTGATAAACTAATCGATGATAAACTAATCTATGCTAAACTAATCTATTCCAAACTACTATGATAAATTATATATACGTTTTTAATGTATAAATTATACCAATGGATTCAATCCAATCATGTAATATACTAAAAAAGGATATTGAATCCTTCTACTATATTTGCGGAATATAAAACATGATCGCTCAATCACATGCATGTAAGAGAAAAAAGTAAATCAATCACACAAAATAATATTTTCTTGGGGAAAGAAACTGCTCAAAACCCCTCTATCTCTAGTGTATAATAAGACAAGGAATCATGAAACAATACAATGCATTATTGCTCATAAGAATCTCCTACACCCTACCAACCGTCTCACACTGATCTAGGAAAAATTGGACAAACACTTAGCCAATTCCTTGCCTTCCTCTAGCCTGCGTTGCTCACATAATTCCTAGAGAAATAAATCCCTATTAAATAGGAATTTCTACCTTCCTTGATTGTGCAATCCATCATGGCATTCCTACGGCTTTATAACTGCACCCGAGAAATTTGCTAATAATACAACTGATAGTTTTAACCTCTATCTCAACTGGGTCTTCATCGGGACTGACATGCATGCAACTAATAATAGTGAATCATCAGTTATCCGATCGATCACTATTTGTGAATAAATCTAATTTAATTCACTGGACCTCTCACTAGCTCATCACCCAATTAGAACTAGTTAAACTGATTTTAACTCAATTAATTTGAGTTAGTTGATTACACTCACACCACACTAGTGAATTAACTGCAATTGGACCCCAAAAATAATACAATCACTCTACATGCCTCACCTTTTACCCTCAACTCAAAATTATTGAGATAACTTAGTCTTTCTGACTTAGTTAACTAATACAAGTTGTTATGAAATAATATTACAATTTATTGTCCAATTTATTTAAGGGAAAAATAAATTAAACACAAATTTTCTTGTTGATTTTCAACACTCCCTCTCAATAAGAAAGGGATTATCAGCTACCCCAGTCCTATCTCTATGGTATTCAAATTTTCTCTTTGCCAACACCTTCGTCAAGATGTCTACATCCTGATCCTCTATGGGAATATGTTGCAACAACATAATGCGCCTATGAACACAATATATGAGATGGTGGTACTAGATATCAATATGCTTCAACCTGTCATGGAATACCAAATTAACTGAGAGTTTTATGAAACTCTAGTTATCACAATGTATCATTGTCGAATCCATTTGATGACCAAACAAACCAAGAAGTATATTCCTTATCCATATGGCCTCTCATGCAGCCTGACTAGCTGCGATGTACTCTACCTCGGCTGAACTGAGTGAAACTGATCTCTGCTTCCTCTTGTACCAATAAACTGTTGTTGATCCTATGCTAAAGATGCCCCATGATGTGCTCTTCTTTTCTGATGGACTACCTTCCCAATATGCATTGGTGAAGCCTTGAAGATTCATTCCCTCTATCCATATGTACCATAATCCATACTCTGTAGTGCCCCTGAGATATCTCAAAACATGCTTCCCCGCCTTCCAAAAGAGCTTGGTAGGCTTAACTATATCTTGACTAAGCTAGTTAACTGCGTAGCATATGTCTGGTTGTGTGTTCACCAAATACATAAGTGAACCCACAAGTTGTGTGTAAACAATAGCATCCACTAAATTACCTGAAGTAGCATCCTCCTTCCTCCAGTTTCCTATGAGAGGAGTCTCCATGGGTTTTCTTCCCTCCATGTGTAACTTCCTAAAAATCTCCTTGGCATACTTTCCCTGAGATACAAATAGATCCCCATCTCTTTTCCATATTTTCAAGCCAAGGAAATATTACAAGAGCCCCATGTACTTCATCTCAAACTCGCTTGCAATATCCTCTTTGCAAGAAGTTATGAGTTGATCATCACCTGTCAATATCAGTTCATCAACATAAAATACAATAATAAAAAGCTTACCATCAACCACAATATGATATAGGTTCGCATCCTCTTCACTCTTTGTGAAGCCCAACCCGATGAAATAGCTGTTTATCCTAGTGTACCAAGCACGAGGTGCTTGCTTCATCCCATACAATGCTCTCTTGTGTCTGCACACATGTGACTCCTTGTCAAAGGTCTCAAAACCTTATGGATGTTCAATGTACAATTCTTCCTCAGTAACTCCATTGAGGAAGGGTGTCTTTAAATCGATATGATGTATCTGCCATCCCATCTACGCTGAGAGTGCAAGGATGGATCTAATCGATGAGTACCTTGCAACTGGTGCAAAATTCTCCTCATAGTCAATCCCCTCTACCTGTGAGAATCCTCTAGCAAAAAATCTAGCCTTGTATTTATCCACACTCCCATCTGCGGTTTTCTTCACCTTATAGATCCACCTGTATCCAACTAGTGACTTCCCCACTGGTATTGGGACCACTTCCCATGCACTGTTTCTGATAATGGAGTCATACTCCTCAACCATGGCATCAACCCATACCAGTTGTTGCACTGATTCCTCAAAAGAGGATGATTTTTTCACAATACATTCGCTCATAAGAGCCATGTATCTAGTATACCTATCTGGGGACCTTCTCTACCTACGTTATGATGTAGGTGCACCTACATTCTCTTCACATCTATCATCAATCTGTCAGCCTCTCTGGTGCACTTCCTACCATTTTTGGTTGATGGCTCTGCATGAGTGGTTTCTACCACTCTTTATTCCTCTGCTTGTGGTTTCTCCACATCCTGAGGTTCATCCTTTGGAACTAAGAGTTTCTCTGCTTCATGCAAGTCAATCTCCCCCTCAAAGGATAATCACATGGCTTTTTGCTCAACAAATTTTATATCTCTCCTGTCAACTGTCATCCTATGTGCTAACAAATACACCCGATAGTTGTGGGGAGTATCAGTGTACCCCACAAATACCCAACCTTTACTAATGATTCTAGCATCTTCCTGGCATCTTTGGTCACATGTCAATAGACAGATGAGCCAAAAATTTTAAAATATGAAATATCCGGTTTCTTACCTGAAAAATCCTCCTCTCGTTTACTCATGCCAAGTATCCAATGAGGACTATGGTTTTGCACAAATACCGATGTGTTGCAAGCCTATGCCACAGATGTAACAATAGGCCTTGATCATGTAACATAGCTCGTGCTACTCCCACAATTGTTCTGTTCTTTCTTTTTACAACCCCATTCTGTTGTGGGTTATGGGGTGCAATCAATTCTCTCTGAATTCCTTCTTTGGCGCAAAATTTTTTGAATTCATTAGAGATATACTCACCACCATTGTCGCTCCTCAACACCTTCACCTTCTTCCATGTATCTTTCTCTACTAGTGCTTTGAACACATAAAACTTGTAGAACAACTGATTTTTCTTCTACATGAATAAAATCCAACACTTTCTAGAAAAATCATCAACAAAAATCACATAATACATGTTCTTTGCTATGGAAGCTGTAGAGAATGGTCCACACACGTCTGAGTGAAATCTCTCAAGGATTGCCGCTGATTAGTTCTCCTTCTCATGAAAGGTGGCCTTTTTATACTTCCCCATAGTACAACCCTTGCATGTGCCTCTCTATGCAAGTGTACCCTTTGGAAGCCCTATAGAAATGTGTTGCATGATCCCCAAAGCACTATGGTGTAGATGACCCAACCTCTTGTGCCACAACTCACCAATATCCCACCTCACCACCACATCTTCTTTACTACTCAATGTTGCATATCCATCTACGTCAAGTTTGTAGAGGTTCTTCACATGAACCCCAATCTTCTTTACCCTTCCTATGGATTTGTGACAAAGGAACACCTTTCCTTCACTGAAAACCACAACATATCTAAGATCCTCCAACATAGCAACTAAAACTAAATTCTTTTTCAAACCTGGTACATGCATGACGTCTTTTAATATAAAAGGTGTACCTGTCTCTCTTTAGAAAGTAACTATACCAATCCCGATAGCACTATACCTCCCTTCATCACCCATCTCGATGTGCATATGAAGATCCTTCTCCTCCAAGCTACTAAAGAGTTCTTTGTTTCCAGTCATATGGAAAGATGTTGCACTATCCAAGTACCACATAGATCCCATCACAGTTGACATCATGCATGGGATGAGAGAGATGTCTACCTCAAACTGTGAGGCCAAAGCTTCACCCACTGTAGCTCCCGGAGCCTTGTTTTTGTTATTCTTCTTTTGTGGACAATTTGTGGCATAGTGTCCATTATCATGACAGTTAAAACATTTCACCTTTGACATGTCTCACTTCCTGCGTTCTTTGTTGGTCTTGGATTTGGAATAGGACTTCTTCCCTTTACCCTTCTTTGCCTTGCTAGCTAAGGCACAAGTTTTCTCATCATTAGTCTTGGATGAGGATCCATCCTTGGTATTCCACTGAAAATCTTCTTGTACCAAATCTGACCATAGTCGCTCCCACTTTGGTAACTACTCCCTCCCATTCATAGATTTCCGGTAACTATGCCAACTCTTGGGAAGGCCTAGAAGTGATAGGCTCACCAAGTCATCATTAGCTACAATAATCCAAACACTTCCAATCTCATCTCAACATTTAGTGAACTTGGTCAAGTATTTCTGGATTGTGTCGCCCTTCTCCATCTTGATTTTCCTGAGCTTGTCCTTGAGTGCCAATTTCTTGTGGTCACTGTTGCTTTGAAATAGATTTGTCAAGGTCTTCCACATAGAATATGGAGTTTCCTTTCCATGGATACTCGAGACAATGTGATCTCAAACTCCCTCTAATAAGATCATCCTCACCTTTGCAACATTTTCCCTCCATGCTTCATGTTGTGCAACATCTTCTTGATTGGATTCAGGAATATCAGTATCAATGGAATCCTTTAGCCTATTATCCTCCAATATTGTCTCCATCATGTCCCTCCATGCAATATAGTTTGAATTTCCCTTGTGTACATATTTGAGTCTCAAGCCAGTGAAAGACATCCTTGTCAACTGCCAACTCCAAAGAATGAATCTTCAAATTTGAATATCATTCAACACAAACTCAATTTCTTCTCTTCTATTGTGATTCCTGGTGCTCTGATACCATGTAGAAATTATAGCAATGGATTCAATCTGATCTTGTAATTTACTAAAAAAAGCTATTGAATCCTTCTACTATATTTGCGGAATATAAAACACGATCGCTCAATCACATGCAAGTAAGAGAAAGAAGTAAAGCAATCGTACAACACAAGATTTTCCTGGGGAAATAAACTGCTCAAAACCCCTCTATATCTATTGTATAATAAGCCAAGGAATCATGAAACAATACAATGCATTATTGCTCACAAGAATCTCTTGCACTCTACCAATCGTCTCACACTGATCTAGGAAAAATTGGACAAACACTTAGCCAATTCGACTTCCTCCACCCTCTACCTTCCTCACAATAATTCATAGGAAAATAAATCCCTATTAAATAGGAATTCCAACCTTCCTTGATTGCACAATCCATCATGGGCTTCCTATGGCTTTATAACTGCACTCGGGCAATTTTCTAATAATACAACTGATAGTTATCTTCCCTTTAACCTTTGTCTCAACTGGGTCTACATCAAAATTGACATGCATGCAACTAATAATAGCGAATCATGAGTTATCTTATTGATCACTACTTGTGAATAAATCTAATTTATTTCACTGGACCTCTCACTAGCTCATCATTCAGTTAGAACTAGTTAAACTGATTTTAACTCAATTAATTTGAGATAACTGATTACACTCACACCGCACTAGTGCATTAACTGCAACTGGACCCCCAAAATAATATAATCACTCTACATGCCTCACCTTTGATCTCAACTCGAAATTGTTGAGCTAACTCAATCTTTCTGACTTAGTTAACTAATACAAGTTGTTATAAGATAAGATTATAATTTATTGTCCAATTTATTTAAGGGAAAAATAAATTAGACACACATTTTCTTGTTGATTTTCAACATTTAATCATCTAGGAAATAACTCTATTCAAATGATACAAAAAAAGCATCTACTCTAATATAGTGACATTCTGGAAATGGTGATAAAAGTTAATGAAATGACAATGATAAAATGAACATCTACACTATATGATCAGAACCTGATCAAGGACCTAAGGATTAGCTCAAAATTCAAAGTTACAGGATTGGGTTGAAACTAAGATGGTTGCATAGGTCAGAGGGATTAATTTTCGATTCCAAGTTTCCTCTACAAACCATTCAAAATGGACACCGTATGAAGAAGTTATTGCACTTTGAATGCCGAGTGGTCCGACGGTAGCACGGAGGGGCCAACCCTCCTCCCATGGAACCTCATCATATGACCAATGTGGGAGCTTAATGTTAAGAGCGCTTAAGGAACCTAATATCAGCTTAAATATTTAATTAAGATTCATTTAAGTGGAGTTTAATATGGTGGAGATTCTGGAGGCGCTCCCAAATTTAGGCGGACTTCCACTTTTATTGGTGTTAACTGGCATTTGCCCCACATTTAGTGGAGGAAATTGGGGCAAAGTTGTTTTGGTCATAACTCTCTCATTATTGAAACAAATTGGATGAAATTTTAGTCAATTTTGGGTCTATTCGACCTCCTGAACACTTTGGGACAGGTTTTAGGTTGAATGGAGGTGATATTAAATATCTTTTTCTTTAGGGAAGAAGAAGGAGCCATCAGGGCCACCATGAGACAAATTCAGTTTGAGGCCTAACCAGGGGAGTTAGAGTCCTTTTTCAAAGTTCCAATAGGCTAAATTGGATAATTAAGATGTTATAAATCTGATGAAATGGTTTTTAGAGCCTTTAGGGAACGTTTGAAGGCCAAAAATCTTCAATAAATTTCCAGGGGCCATTAGTGCTAGCTTTTTCCAGCAGCAACGCAGGGCTTAGAAAGAGTTGTTTGAGACCATTTGCAGTGAACCAGTGGTCATTATTGACTGAAAAAATCATTCTAAATCTATTTACAGAGGTTTGATAAAGTTTTAAAGACTTTTAGACGTCTAAAAATCAGCAGATAAGTTTTCCTTGACCTAAGTGCCAACGGGTGCCAATAGTTGATTACGGCGAAACTGGAGTATCCGGAGGCTATTTTTGATGAACCAAAAATATATATTGACTATTTAAGTAATTTTGGATCCAATGGAATTAGTTTCAAAACATTTTGAGAACTTATAGATCACAAAAAGCTGATGTGAAGTTCTGTGCAGCCCTGGGCAAACCATGGAGGATAGCCTATTTGGGGGATGCAGTGCTCAATTTGAGAAATTTATCAGTTTATATTTGATGTATGATGTGAATTGGATACATCAGGAGTTTTTTCAGTGATAGAAACATAATTTTGAGGGAGTTTGTGCCATTTAGAAGCTCAGAGTAGCTTAGTGCACCAACAGAAGGAATCATGTTCACAGGAAGCCTAAAGCTATTTGCAGAATTTGGACAGCCAATTGAGGGATATTTATTGTCTTTTCAGTCCTTTGGATCATTTTTTTATTCATTGGAATTAAGTATTTACTTGTAAAAAAACATTTACCATAATCCCAAAGAGCTGAGTCATGATGACAAAGCTCAAAGGAGACGTAGCCCACGAGATTTCGGGTGAACTCCTAGATTAAAATTGTTTTTGTGTTTGAATGATTATTTGCTGCATTATTTCATTGTCATACATGTTAAATTAAAACAAGAAAAAATGAAGTTAAGACACATAAACAGTAAAAATTCATACACCAGTTTCAAGTAAATAATTTCGCAAAATTGTCAAGAACGAGCTAGATCATTTTAATTTAAACTGAATGGTAGGTTCTTGAAATACATACAAGTTATCCAGACCATTTTCAGATCAGGTTGGTATCAGAACACTTGGTTGCTTGATTGACATAGCAGTTGCTTGATTGAATAGCTTGAAAGTTGTTTAAACAGTGTAAAAGATTGATTGTTTTACTGTTTGCAAAATTATTGTTGTTTGAGTTTGCTTGAGATTTGGGGATAGCTACTGATTAGCTATGTCTTGGAAAGAACAAAAAGGAAGAAAGAGTTAAGGCTTCTTCCTTACCCCAAAGTACCTTAAGGTCTCCATTGGAACACAAACCCTCTTAATGATTGTTGTTAAGAAGCTCTTGGAGTTTGTTTGTTGTTTGGCTGCTTGAATAAGAGTTGGTCTTTACAGCCATTTGGTTAAAAAAAAAGCTTTGAGAACTTTGTTGAAGTTAATTTGTTCATTGACATCCTAATGACAACTTCTACAAGTGAAGTTTCCTCCTTCACAAGATTCTTCGATGATGATATGAAGCATGACTTTATTATATTGAAGGACATGGTGTAGAATTTGTTTGAGGACAAAAGAGAAAGTACTGAACTTCGTGAACAGTTTTTTGCCATGAAGGAAGAGAAGGAAGAGATTCTTCAAAAATTTCATGATATGGAGAGGCAACTCCATCAAGCCCAAGAGGCTTTGACCAAGAAAATGCATGAGGAAAAGGTAATCCATTCTAACTTGTCTTGAGTTTCCTCATTAGAAAGATGTGTTGGTTCTTTTGAAAAACATAAAAAGGGAATAGGGTCCAAATTAATGATTAAAATGGGCTATGAAGGCAAGGGGTTAGGTAAGCATGCACAAGGCATGGTTGAACCTGTTCTTGTTGAGGAACGACCCAAGAATATTGGTCTTGGTTATATGAAATTTAATGGCGAAGACTCCAAAAATATGGAAGCATGTGAGGCTATTTTAAAGAGAACCTTTATTCCAAGTTATAATATGAAAATATGTCAAATTTGTTTCTAAGATGATTGCCATTGCTTTAAGCCTTTGTTGCAACAAGAAGATGGTAAACTTTTGGCTTATGGCATGCATGCAAGTTCAGACAATTTTCAAGACAAAAATGGTGATGTTAGACTGCAAATGAAAGCTGTAGCCTCTACTAGCTCATCTTCTCATGAAGACAAAAAGGATGAACATTCAAAGTAGCAAAAGAGGTATAAATCTTGTCATGATCAATTTAATTGTGTTTGTACAAAGCATGATAATTTTACATGCTTAAATGGAAGAAAGATTTGCTGTACATATTGTGGTAGATTTAACCATCATGTTTCGAGATGCTGGATGAAGAAGAAAGAATATAGGAAGCAGATGAGGCAAATGGAAATTTAAAAGAAGGTGCATAAGTTTTGCACATGTTGCCAAAAGAGGGGACATGTTGTCTCTCATTTTTGGACTTTGCATCCAACCAGTTGTCCAAACCACATGCAACAAGAGGACAGAAATATTGGCGCAAGTGGAACTATGGATTCCATTATTGATGTGAAAATGGAAGATTCACATGAAGAAGTGTTGCAGCAGAAAAATTCGCCATGGAGGTGGCTTGGAAAGAAGTGGATGGAATTATTAACACAGTAAGAAATACTCCTTTGTACATATGCACATTTCAGTTGTATGCATGTATTTCTGTTGAAAAGTTTGATGCAAGATTGCATATAAATGCGGTTCAGTTGAAGGAATTTCTTTGTTGTTGCAAAATTTCGCCATGGAGGTGTAAAATATGAGTATGATACTCACTTATATTGCAACAATATCTTTTATTTCAACTCTTATAGTCAACCACATGTTTTTGGGATTATGTACTTGTTGGTACTTGAAAGGAAGAGTTGAAGGTGTACATGTGCATGGAAGTTGTATGTGTAAATAGTGAACTGTAAATAGGTTCATTGTACATTGATACATGCACATGTGTTTGTCAAGATGTATCATGATGTTTATCGACTTGTGTCGATTGTGTCGCACATGTTTATCGACTTGTGTCGATTGTGTTGCACACTTTTTACATTGATTTTGTGTCAATTTTATAGCGCATTTCATGACGACTTGTTGTTGATGTCGCATGTTGCACGACTTATGTTTGAGCCACCTTGGATCATTGATCAAGGCAGTGATTTTCAGATTCATTCTGCAAATTTCTCGTCAAAAATTTTCTGAGTGAGTGCAAGAAAGGCAGCTCTTGACAGGAGGACAAGCATCGAGGAAGGGAAGTGTGAATTGCTTTCTAGTTGAGGTTCAAAGTCATTAGTCATGCAGGAAAAGTGTTTGGAGGCTGAAGAGAAGAGGGTGGAGTACTCTCATTTGTTGTAAAGATCAATTTTAGTATTCCATAGAGCTTTTGGGGTCCAAAAGCTTCTCATTTGGGAGGTGTGATCAGAACTGGATCAAGGACCTAAGGATTAACTCAAAATTCAAAGTTACATGATTGGGTTTAAACTAAGATGGTTGCATAGGTCTCATATTTCTGATTCCAGCTCCACAAACGGTTCGAAAAATGGACACCGTATGAAGAATTTATTGCACTTTGAATGCCGAGTGGGTCAGGCGGAGCACGGAGGGGCCAGCCCTCCTTCATGGAACCTCATTGTATGACCAGCATGGGAGCTTAATGTTAAGAGAGCTTAAGGATCTTAATCTCAGGTTTAATATTTAATTAAGCTTCAGTTAAGTGGAGTTTAATATGGCGGAGATTCTAGAGGCACTCCCAAATTTATGCAGATTTCCACTTTTAGTGGAGTTAACTGGCAGTTGCCCCACATTTAGTGGAGGAAATTAGGGCAAAGTTTTTTGGTCATAAATCTCTCATTATTGAACCAAATTGGATGAAATTTTAGTCAATTTTTGGTCTCGGTGACCTCCTGAACACTTTGGGACAGGTTTTAGGTGGAATGGAGGTGATATTCAACAGATTTTGCTTCAGGGAAGATGAAGGAGCCATTAAGGCCACCATGAGACAAATTCAGTTTGAGGCCTAGCCAGGGGAGTTAGAGTCCTTTTCCATAGTTCCAATAGTATAAATTAGATAATTCAGATGTTATGAATCTGATGAGATGGTTTTCAGAGTATGTAGAGAACGTTTGAAGGCCGAAAATCTTCAGTAAAGTTCTAGGGGTCATTAGTGTTAGCTTTTGCCAGCAATAGTGTGGGGCTTAGAAAGAGCTATTTGAGACCATATGCAGTGAAGTAGTGGTCACTATTGACTGAAAAAATCATTCTGAATATATTTACAGAGGTTTCAGCAAGTGTTAAATACTTTTAGAGGTCAAAAAATCAGCGAGACATTTTCATTAACCCTAGTGCCAGGGGGTGCCAATAGGTGATTGAGGCGAAACAAGAGCAGCCGGAGGCTATTTTTGATGAAAAAAAACTCTACATTGACTATTTAATTCATTTTGGAACTAGTGGAAGTGATTTCAGAACATTTTGAGAACTTTTAGAGCTCGAAAAGCTGATGTGAAGTTCTGGGCAGCCTTGGGCAAACCATGGAGGATAGCCTATTTGGGCAATGCAGTGCTCAATTTGAGAAATTTATCAGTTTATAGTCGATGTTTGATGTGTATTGGATACATCAAGAGTGGTTTCAGTGATAGAAACAAAATTATGAGGGATTTTGTTCCATTTAGAAGCTCAGAGCACCGACAGAAGGAATCGTGTCAGCAAGAGCCTAAAGCTGTTTACAAAGTTTGGGCAGAAAATTGAGGGATATTTATGGTATTTTCAGTCCTTTGGATCATTTTTGTATTCATTGGAATGAATTATTTACTTGTAAAAACATTTACCATAATCCCAAAGAGCTAAGTCATGATGACAAAGCTCAAAGGAGACGTAGCCCATGAGATTTCGGGTGAACTCCTAGATTAAAATTGCTATTGTGTTTGAATGATTATTTTTTGCATTATGTTGCTGCCATACATGTTAAATTACAGAAAGAACAAATGAAGTTAAGACACGTAAACAATAAAAATTCATACACCACTTTCAAGTAAATAATTCCGCAAAATTTTCGAGAACAAGCTAGATCATTTTAATTTAAACTGAGTGGTAGGTTCTTGAAATACATACAAGTTATCTAGACCATTTTCAGATTACTATAGAAATCTGGAAATGATTGCGATGAAAATAGAAATAAAATCAAAGCATGTATCTATGCTGCAAAACATAGTAAAACCATAAAAATCAAGCTATGAAATAAAATCTAAATGTAAGAATGTAAACGAAATAGAACATCTTCTATTGCAGGGGCCCTCCATAACAGATGGCTTTGAATCTACTCTTTACTAACTTCAAATTGAAACTCCAGAACGCTTATTCATTCGATTAGGAAATAAAAGCATAGTTTTAATGATATGGAACAATTGAAAATGTGGAAAATAGATCATTAGGATACCTTACCAAGTCAAATTGTTCAATTCAACACTTGTTTGAGCTTATGGTGTTGTAAAAAAGAAGGAAATATAGTGAAAAGGAGTGTCAAAATTGAGGTAGCCTTAAGGCTCCACATTCTCCCATGAGGACCAATGCATGTCCTCATGCAAAAACACAAAATTCTGGGTCCTTGTCATGCTACTCCATTTGCCCTGATACCTATGCTAAAACATCTAATTTCAGCTTCTTTGGCTTCCTTGTGGTTATAGCCACCCTTGGATTTCTCATTAGGAGTTTATATTTCATGTTTATAACCTTCCTGTTTAGATGTTTATTCTTCTTCTTTAACTTTTTGTTCTTCTTGAACCATAAACCCAGATGTAAAAGGGTATTGCCATTTATGGTTTTCTCATTATGGTTATGCAACTTCAAGGCTTCATGTTCATGTTTAATATGACTGTTTAGTGTCTCTAGTTCAAATATCTCTTGTCTTAGAGTATTCACAACTAGAGGTTCTTGTCGACTATGAGGCTGACCCTCAAAAACTGATGTCTTTCCTGCATCTCTTTTCTCCAAGGACTCAATATAATCATAAATTTTCTTCTGCACTAGGCCAATCTCTATAGTTCTTCGACCTGGACTCTGAGTGGGTGAAATAGAAGTAGGTGATGGAACCTTAATATCCTCTTCTAAATCAACAAATTATGTTTCTTTTGAAGGTGGTTCTCTTGTTGTCTTACTGAGTCTAGAGCTTCTTCTTACTGATTGAGGAGGATTTTGAATTTTGGCCCTATT
Source organism: Pinus albicaulis (assembly GCA_034641835.2). NCBI lineage: Eukaryota > Viridiplantae > Streptophyta > Pinopsida > Pinales > Pinaceae > Pinus > Pinus albicaulis. Next base: position 139,949 of record JAXQQM020059860.1, on the reverse strand, counting down.
TTTCCTTATCTTTGGCTCTTCTAAGTTTGTGGATTTATCTTTCACTTTTATGCTACCTTACTTATTTTTATCATTTTTCTTCTTAATTTTTCCCTAAAGTTATGCAATGGGGATTTCATCCTTTGACTGTTCCTGAGATGGTTGTTCATTTTCAACAAGATTTTCAACTTTTATTTTCCTTCCCCTTTTTTCCTTGCTATAGCTAGGCTTTTCTTGGTCTCTTTCTTGGAAATGTTTCTGAATTAGGAAATTTTTCCAAGTGTCCCTTAGGCTTTTAAGGTGGAATTCAATGAGAATTTTTATTAACCCATGATGATACATTATATTTTCTATAAAATTGAATTCTCTTCTGAACAGTCCCTGCCATTTTCTTCAAGCTATGCAATAAAAAGTATGGAATATTTATTTCACTATCTTAAAGAAAATTCATTAACAACCTAGCATGGTAAAAGAACATGCATCTGAACCTTCCCTCACAGGTGACAAATTTCTAGATTACTAGGGATTCCATTTTTAAAGATGCTAGTATCCATACCTGGGTTTTTTAGAAAGCTTTTCCATCCTTCACCTTCAATCCCTCTATTTTTAAACCATCTTTCTCCTGTCCTCGGTAGTCCAGTGGCTTCTACTATGAAAGACTATGTTATTGAAAAATTGATATCTCTGATTTAGACCTCTATTCCATCAAAAGCTTTGGAAAAGGATTTAGTAACCTCCTTATGAAACCCTTCAATTTTTTCCACAAAACTAAGCCACTGTGCTCCCTGTAATATCTCCTTTATATTTGTCCTCACAATTACTCCCATGGTTGTCAAGAAGCTTTACCTTAAGACTGCCTCTTTGACAAGGTAGACTTAGGGTTTCAGTATGAGTTAGGAGTGTGAGTGAATTATGCTGCAAAATGAATGATATGTAAGAGTGAATGAATGAATGAGGCTTTGTAATTATGGAGAGCATGGGTGAGGTTAATGAAAACTGACCATTAAATTATGAGTTGGATTATTTCACCAACGCAACTGAGATTAGATGTTGGAGTGGTCGTGTAAATGACGAGGGTTAAGTGGTGGAGTGTGAGATTTGATTTTGATTTGACCTGATTAGCTCTTTAATAATGTTTTTGAATGTGTGGTACAAAATGATCATCTAATTCATATGTCAATGTTTTCATCCTTTTTATTAAATAAAGATTTTCATTTTCATACCTTAAATTTTGATGTTGCTAACTTCAATTGTTTCTCTTTGTCTTGTCTTCAGGTAATTTTCAGTATATTCTTCAACTGCTTTAGTCAAAAGGTCCTGTCATATTTGAGCTGTAGAAATCCATTAGAGCTGCAGAATTCCATTAATTTTGTAGCTATATTTTTATTTTATGAAAAATAAAAAGGGATGCAAAGATTTGGGATTTTAGAACATGAATAAAGAAAATGTATGGTGCCAAAAACATATTTTTGGTTCACCCTATATTTTCTGTATAAGTATGCTAATGAATGATTAGTTTTCATACTTATACAAATTTATTTATTTTTATTTTTTAATATATATATATATATATATATATATATATATATATGTATATGTATATATATATATAAGTAATAAAAATTAAAGAAGACTTATAAGTTGGAGAAGAAGAAGAATTCTTCTTAACCAACTTTATATCAACATTATCTTGAAAAATCTTAACAAATTCCTCCTTTTTCAATGGCTTGTGATAGATCCTTAGTCGATGTCCATTTACAAGGAGAGGAACTTTTTCTTCATCAATGGTTATGATCCTGACTGCTCCATTATCAAAGACTCTCTCAATATCATAAGGCCCAAGCCAATGAGTTTGAAATTTCCCTTGAAGATCCTTGAACTTTGAATCAAAGAGAGGTGCCCAATTTCCTGCTTGAAATTTTATTTCTTTGATATATTTATCATGCCATCTGGATCTCTGTTGCCGAACTAGGTTGGTATTTTGAATTGCATCTTGTCTTATTTCATCAAGCTCATTGAGTTGTTCCATTCTATGCCTTTGTGCTTGTTAGAATGATTTCTTAACGCAAGTGTATGTAAATATATCACTTTAGCCGCACATGACAAACAACCCTAGCAACAAAGATGGCTGCATAACTTCTTTAGATATGAAATAGACAGTCGAAAAAAATGTAAAACAAATCCAGATCTATGCAGTGAAAGCAAATAAACAGTAAAATGAAATAAGAGTTTCTCCAAAATATCCAATGGACAATACAAGAGTTATAAAGAATTTTTATATTATGTTAACACCTAGAAAGGGAACAAAGGATGATGTTACAAGTCCCTCTCAATGGGATGGTTCTTGGATGTCCTTAACGCTTTAGCTTCAAAGTTTCTCTCTCTCAATGGTGTAGAAAACCCAAGACATGTTAAACTCAAAAGGGATCTCAATAAGAAAAAGGAAAACAAAAGTAATCAAAGTATGACAATGACAAGAGGATAAAAGTCTGACCATGATAAAAGGATCAAAGGTAAATAATGAACAGAAAACTATCCTATTTATAACAAAATATTGAGTTAACCTTGATAATGGTGCATAGTAAAATATTATTAACCAAAATCTAGATCTAAGTGTTTGGAATATTTTATTATATTTTATTGGAGGGAAAATGAATATAAATTAGTTAAATTCCTTTATTTAGAAATAATAAACAAATACATGATTTATTTATTATTGCAAGGATGGGGTTAAGGAATAATTTAATAAATAATGATTTATTTTATTATTCCTAAATGATTTAGTCAAATTTAACAAGGAATAATAATTAAATAATGATTTAATTAATTATTCCTATAGAATAATAAGATAAATAATTATTTATCTAATTATTTCTCATTAATTGGGTTAAATATGAGCATGAATATTATTTAAACATTGATTTAATTAATTATTCCTAGAGGACAATCAAATAAATAGGGATTTATTTAATTATTCCTCATGGGGTTTTCTATTTGGACCAGAAATAATTTAATAAATATAGTTTATTAAATTATTTCCTGTAGTGAAAGCAATTTTACTATGGTAAAATTGGTCTTACATGGTGTATTTCGATCCATCTAATTATAAATGGTTATATGACCAAAAATTGGTGTAATAGATTGCTTGCCAACGTGCGAGCGTTAGGAGATAATCGTATGACTGAAGTACGTTGTAAGAACATAATCACTAGACAATGAAGGGGAGTCATAGAGAGAGAGATACATAGATGAAGTGAAGCGAGAGACGAAAATAACCTAAGGGGGCGAGACCTACTAATTATATAAGTCTTCTTTAATGTTTGGGTACATGTTCATAGTGAGACGGGGGAGGCATACCTATACCCGCTGAGATGACAAAGTACAAAGAATAATCGTGTGCCCAGTAAAATGCGACTGAGCTATAAAGTAAATGATACGATGGCATAAACATGGGCCATACAAAAATATAATGGATCCCACATACATAATGTGCCTGGGACAATAGTAAGGACTGAATACAATAATATATGAGTACATGACATATAATAACAACCAAGGAAGCCCTGATAAATAGGAAAGGGCTCTGAAAATATGAATAGATCATCTAAGTGATACCTGCATGTTATAGGCGCTGCAAGCGGCTAGGGCCGAACCCATCAAATATGCATATCTACATCTAAGGCTGTAGCATAAAATGAGGCCATCTGAGCATGTGGGGGGCTGCCTGAAGGGCCACCCCCTCATGAGGTCTGAAAAATTTCACACACACCTGGGAATCATTGGATCAATATGCTGGATCACCGAACTATTGAGTATACAAATATCGATCATGCTGAAGTGGAGTGGATGAGAAACAATCAAGTCAAAGGGAAATGAGGAGTCCCTTTTCCTGATCTGAGGCACCGACAAGAATGGAAGTTGGAACCAAGATACACCGCTCTCTAGACCTGTCTTCTAGAATGAATATGTGAATGTCGACAGAAGGAGGTCCACCATAAATGAGGCAATGAGGGTCCTCAACTAAGGCACAAGAGATAATAGTAGAGCAACTGATGGAATGACACCAGGGATGATGATGGAATTTGGGATACTGAGTAGCAAACAAATGACTTCCCTTGTCAGAGCATAAAAAGCATGGATGACCTGGCATTGACTGACTCGACTCCTGAGGGGACATGGGACAGTGGGGCTGGAGGCCAAAATGGGATATACGAGAGAGGGACAAGGCACAAATGGATGGAATACTGTAACAGGAGACAAAAGGGACTTGAAACAAACTCCATGAATGTGATGATGACTCAACTCGGATGCTCTGATTAAGGGTGACTCGATGATGCTGCCACACAGAATAGGCCTGATGGGGGCCATAAAAAAATGAGAAAAGGGTGGTTACTCATGATGAAAATCGACACATGTGTCAAAAAGTATGAAGGTGAAGTTGTGCCCCAAGTACAAGTTGCACAAGTGAAGAAATCCGATTTTGATAGGCGGCAAAGTGACCCTTCTTGGAAAAAAGGCTTCCGAATGAAGTATCAAATCACCAAAAATAAAAAATACCTATTTTAGAGCTCGGTGAGAGTTTTCCAATGGTACTGATGTTTTGTCAAACAGAGCTACGGTTTGGTCGCAATTGGCGAAATAAAAATTAAGGTTTTTCTTTTAATAGGGGAAGGCCCTAAATCTTGTGACGATCATAACGGACAAACCTACCATTGGAAACATGACCTACGACTTTTCAGAAGGTGGACTTACTTGTCTAAAATGTGGCCTTAATTCTTCTTGGAAGAAGGGTTCCTGGTGAAGAATCGAGGTAAGAAAGGAATAAAAGAATGAACTACTAGAGAAGGTCTAGAATCATCCCCGCCCACCAAGTCAAACATGGGGACTAAGTGGTAAGTAAGGTATCACATAAAGTATAACATTTGAAGATATGGTATCAAGCATCTACGATATATGGCTCGCCAGAGAGGCTAGTAGGACAAACTATCCAAGGAATGGGAGGATAATTGACCATAGCTAGATCGACGTGGTCTAGATCGAGACTTATGAAGATCAATTGAGAAGGTGGCCAGGGGTGCCATCATGCCCCCAAGAATGGGATACTGCCCCCGATCATATGTGATGGAGGTGAGTGATTTGGTATGTGAAGGTGGGAATGATGCCCCTAGCTAGAGGATTTTGTGGAGTGCCATGGTGTTCCAAGTGCTGAAGTAATGGATTCAAGCATTCAGTCACATAGGCACTAAACCCTCAAGAGGATGGTGAGAAGATAGAGGGGCATAGGTGCCCCCAAGCATGATATGAACATGCCAAATGTATTTAGAATAGTGGGCTCTAAACACATTTTTATGATGTGTTTCACCATTTTTTTATGTTATGGTTATCTTCTGTGGGAGGAATGGATAAATGCAATTAGAGAAAGGGGATCGAGGATTACCAATATCTTTCGGTACTGCATATATAAAGAAAATGGACTAAATTTCTGGGTTTGCATACATGGTGTCACTATCCCAAAGAGTGGATTTGGATATAATTAACTGGTGCTCACCTATAAAACACACTGGTTGGTCAACAACAATGTCTAAAGGACTGGGTTTTTGATGTAAGATGCAGGAATGATTAAGTGGATCATCCCTAGAGTGATTTGAAGTGATAGGGGACTCTAGAGTTTCTTCTAAATGGGGAAGAATATTGGTACTAGAGATGACACTACCAGATGCACTAGGAGGGTTGTGGAGAATTGCTTCTCCTGGACTCTCAAATATGGATGCCCCCTTACCCAAACATTGGGTGTCAATGTAATGGCCACAAGGTGTATGTGGTTCAAATGCATGGGTTCAAAGTAAGGGGTCATATAAACAATCAACCTCACTATCGATGAAGTCTTTGGAATCCACAACATGTTGGTCATGGGTATGTTTTGGAAGGGAATACGCACAATGGTGCATATCATCCCAAGGATAACGAGGGGTGGTCATGGCTTCCATGATTTCCTAATCTGAATGGAAGATGGGAGGATTGGAGGAAGGGAGACCACATGATGGAGTGGAGATACCTTATGCATAATAATGAGAGATATGGTTCACATATGCATCGCTACAGAGGGTAGACGAAGAGCTAGTAGATGAAACATCTACCGATGTTGAGCCCAAGGTGATCACCGAAGGAGGTTCAATCAAAACATAAGGGAATGCCCCGGAGGGGTTTTCTGCCATGGATATCATGGATGATGAAAAATAGAGGATATTGGTTGAAGGTTCCGTCATCTCGACATCAGGGGGAGGTACCACAATGGGTGCATAAATGTTCTTCGGTTCGGCAACAGCTAAACGCCAGAGTAGAGGAGTAGAGGATCCACTACGTTCAGCCTCGATTATGAGGACAACCTCAAGGGTGTCGCAGAAATCATTGAGACGGGGAAAAAGGTGAGAATATTGGCCATAAATATCACACAAAGCACAAGGGTGATTTGTGCGCAAAGTTTTTACTTTCTTAGCTAGATCAGGTAAGGTAACATGGACCTCTAGGATATCAGATTCAGGAAACGCCTCATTGACCACAGGTTTGAGATGAGGAAGCTCAGGACAATTTTGGGTGGCATGCCCAACAATATGACACAAATCGCACGGAGGTGATCACTTCCGAGGCTTAGGAGGAGCAGGATTTTTTTGGGCAGCCTTATCCTTAGGTTCCATCTTTCTGGCTTTGCCACCCTCGCTAGAGGCTTTCACAATAGGAGTATATTACTGTTGAGGTGGATGAGGCACTGAAGCAAAGGGAGGGGTCATAGTGACCATTTTGACCAGGGTCAAAGCGGTATAAGGTTTGAGCTGATCAGGCGGAGTGTCGGCTAGGGGATAAACATACGAGACTAGGATCCACAGGGTCAAATTGGGAAGGCTCAACATAGCCATAACATGCACCAAAAATACTCTGAATGGAGAAGCTAGAAATGGTATATGACTGGAAGGGTAATGGCCTGGCGGAATGGCTACCAACTAGTTAAGGCTAGGGGGAATTGTTCCTGGTTGAAATGGAGTAGAAGAGACACCAAAAGAGGAAGAAGTTCCTGAAGGTTGCGTTGAGTGACTACCAGTAGGTTGCGAAGGTGCAGGCTGTTGGCTAGTCGAACCATACCACTTATGGCTAGTCCAAGACACTTACGTCACACAAACATTTGACGAGCTGTGATCTGTGATAAGAGGGGGGAGACGAGGGAATGCACCAAGTAAGGTGGAATATTTATAGACTCCAGGTGAAAAAATGGTAAGAGGTGTGATTGATTGTTTATTGGCCACCAAATATATGATAGACTCGAGTGAAGTCTGAGACTTCAGTTCCTAATATGTCAACTAATCAATGGTAATGATATTTCCATTATGGGGAAATCACATCTTGTGGTGAACCGCAGATGCAACAATAAACATCGCATAGGTATAGCTGCAACCCAAAAGGATGTTGTAATCCATGGGGGCATCCATGACTTCAATGTCAATACAAACAGTCTTTCCTGCAAGAGTGACAGGACAATTGCGGTACATGCCAAGGGGCTGAGAAGAGTGACCATCCCAAGCACACAAAATGATGGTGGATGGGGCTAAGTTGGGTGATCCGAGTTGACTCCAAACAGAGTTGTACATTACCAAGGTGAATGCACACTCATCAATGATAGAGCACGAGATGAGATCATTACGAGCCTTGACTGGTATTTGGAAGGCGACAGATGAAGGTAAAGAGGGATGATCTGACTTGTCAACATCAAGGATGATCAAACGATCATCTGAAGGATCCACAATGCCTAGAGCATATAATAGAGCTTTATGTTGTGAAGGGCATGACTGGAGGACTTCCAACATTGACATGGCAGCAGGATATTGTGCCAAGTTGTCTATTATGTTGAATTGTGGGTGGCTTTGGCGAAAGCAGCAGTTCGGCTTAATGGACCTTTGTGGATCTTGGGAATGACCTCTACCCATGGCTTAGGGATATATAAAGTAGTATTCGGTGTCGAAATAAACTCTGTGGAAACTTTGGTTTGAAACTCAGTTGAAGACAAAGCAAGTGGCTTTCCATATTGGCATGACCAAGTTTTAAGGTTGACATCAATGATATTAACCACTTTAGAATTCATCATGAGAATTTGGTATTCAGGGGTACTAGACTGTGAGGGTTGAGGGTCAGCCTGACCTTGAGGGGGTTGGGTAGCCAACATATCCTTACTGAGGGAAAGGATCAGTAAAAATAGCCTGTTGAACTAGCGTAGTATTTGGAGGAGCCGAAGCCATGGCTAGTTGTCATCTACCTAGATGTTGCTTGTGCTTCCCACAACTGGTGAATTTAGGGTGAAAGGGGGAAATCGTGAGTATAATGGCCATGGACACCACAACAAGAGCAAGGCTTGTTTGTACGAGGAGGCCTGTCTTGCTTGGGCTTACTTCCATATTGTTGGTTGTTAGTGTTTGGCTGGTTCCCTTGGCGCCCTTGATTACCTTTCCTGGGTTGGTTTTCGTTTCCTTTCCTCTTTTTCTTGGAATTTGGAGGATCAGTTGCACTCTATTGTGCATACACCTGAATCGGAGGGGGAGGTGGTTGTTGTGGTGGAGGTTGAGAAGGCATGGGAGGTTGCGGTGCTAATGTCAGAGCAGCTAGAACACCGGGCTATTGATAATGATAGAAAGGAAGTTGAGCAACATTGGGGTAAACAGGTTGAGCAACTACGGGCCTTGGCATCGGTTGATGCAATGGGTAAAATGTGCTTTGTCATAGATAAATGTTGCCGGGAGGGAGATAAGTGCTAGAGGATTTGGCTGCTCCCTGAGGGAAACCATAACCCATGGGAGGATGAGTATACATATGTGAAATAGATCCATTAATACCGTCGGCGGCGTGAGATTCCCATGGTGCGTTGGCACCACCAGTTCTAGGAAGATCTGGTAAAATGGTATAAACATAACCAGATTGAGCATAGATCAAGTCATACTTCAATGAAATTTGGAGAGATTCTTCCTCTTCCGAGTAAAGTGAGATGTGACATCTTTCCCAATGGAAGGAAAAAGCGTTCTAAGAAACGAATCCATATAGACACGATCGTCAAATGTAGGAGCTCAACATAAGCTCCTCCTTGTATACCATGCTTGGACATGGTCAGAAAGGTGGGTGGAAGAAGTTTGATGGAATACGATTAAAAACTCGGTACCGGTATAATATCAGAGAGGTAGCTGGAAGTAGGACATAAGCACTCTAGAAAGAGTCACAAAAGTGGAATGAGAGGCAGAGGCTTGGTCGACATACCACTTTGCAATGTCTCCAGTGAGCATACATTAGAATAACCAAAGACGGATAAAGTCATCGGTGATAGAATTGGATGAAAACCTCATGTTAAAGGAGCGGAAGTGATTAGTAGGGTCCTCTCCAGCAATTTCCTTCAAACTTAGGGATGTCAGAAGGAAGCTTAGTTGGCATAATAGGCCAACCTGGATCATGGTGTATTGGGTGGTTAATTAACTGGCTGAAATTAGGGAGGCTTAAGCCTGCCATAAAAGGTAGCAAAGGAGTAGCCGGAATTGTTCCAGTAGTGATTCCACTACTAGAAGCTCCAGAGTTAGGTCTGGGGCTACCACTAGCTTGAGGACTAGTACCTACATTGGTGTCAAACACGGTGACAGAATGAGGTGGAGGAGAACTGGGTTCAGAATCCGAGTGAGGGCTCGATGGACCAGAATTAGAGTCGGTATGGGGACTCGGTGGAGGACTAACTCAGCGTCTATGAGGTGCAGGAAGTCTTCCTAACGGAAACTAAGGATGAAGGCCTAGAATTCTCTGGGATAAATGCCTTAGGGGTGCAATGATCACAAGACACATGTAAACCAATAATGAATAGAGATAAACAAAGGCGCAAAGGGGCAGATAAATTAATTATGATGTTTATGTCTTGGCTTGGCGGTGTAAAGCAAGTGCTCGTCGCTTTAGGTGTGTGTGTGTGAAATCTGTGTGTTAATTTTAATTAAGCCCAGATGGTTGTGTATAAAGAAAAATAAAAAATGTTTTATATCTGAAAATAAAACTGAAACGACAATAAAATAAACAACTAAAGATACATAAATTCAACTCAACAATAAGGGATCCCAAACAACTATTCTAAGAGGCAGGCGAAATTGACTCAAAACACAAAAAATGGCCAAAAGATATAAGGTCTAAGGGACAGGGATATAATGAATCAGATATGTTGAAAAGAGGTGCAGAAAACATCAAGAAACCAAAGGGAAAGCTGCAGAAAAATGGGAAGCGACAAGTTAAAACCCTAAGGGAAACAAGAGGGACCCTAAGGGAAAGGTCAAATAAGACTCAAGAGGGAGTTTTAGATGGGATAATAACCGATCTAAAGGAATATAAAAGAAGGATATATCAGACCATAAATAATGGCTGAAAGCGCTGCAAAATCTCAGACTACCTACATAGCTAAACCCCTCCTAAAAAGGTGCAAGCGTACTGAAACCATAAGGGGCTTGTTCCTAATTCGAGGAGAAAAACTGAGAATATCTAGGCCTAAGACAGATGAAGATAGAGGTCTGACAACATTGAACAACGTTTGTAGAAAAGCCTGAAAGTTACAAAAAAAATCCCGAAAAAAGTTGCATCTTGCAGGTACTGACCAGTAGGCTACTCAAATCATAGTTTTGGGCCCAGAAAGTGCGATCTTAGCGAGATCTCACAGGTTATGGGCTAAAAAGTGTGAGCTGCAGTTCTGGGAATCTCGTGTGGCAGGCTGCGGAAAAATTTTCCGTCTTTGGCGCCATTGATACGTGTTACCTGCGGAAACCCCCAGAAACACTTAGAAGTTAGAATTTTTATTGTTTTAGGGCATAAAGTTCAAAAAACAACATTAAGAGACTAAAAAAAGATAGCTGAAGAAAAACCCTAGTTACTAAAGCAGACGGTGATGCAAGAATCTGAATAAAACCCTTTGGAGTCACCAATTGTTAGAATGAATCCTTAACACAAGTGTACAAAAAGAGATCACTTTAGCTGCACATGACAAACAACCCTAACAACAAATATGGTTGTCTAACTTATTTATATCTGCAACAAATGGTCGAAACAAATGCAAAACAAATCCAGATTTATGCAGTAAAAGCAGCTAAACACTAAAATGAAATAATATTTTCTCCAAAATATCCAATGGACAAGACAAGAGTTATAAAGAATTTTTATATTATGTTAACACCTAGGAAGGGAACAAATAATGATGTTACCAGTCCCCCTCAATGGGATGGGTTCTTAGCTGTCCTCAATGCTTCATCTTCAAAGTTTCTCTCTCTCTCAATGGTGTAGAAAACCCATGATGTGTTGAACTCAAAAGGGATCTCAATAAGCAAAAAGAAAATAAAAGTAATCAAAGTATGACAATGAAAAGAGGATCAAATTCCGACCATGATAAAAGGATCAAAGGTAAATAATGAATGGAAAACCCTTCTATTTATAACAAAATATTGAGTTAACCTTGATAATGGTGCATAATAAAATATTATTAACCAGAAACTTGGTCTGACTGTTTGGAATATTTTATTATATTTTATTGGAGGGGAAAGGAATTTAAATTGGTTAAATTCCTTTATTTAGAAATAATAAAAAATAAATGATCTATTTATTATTTCAAGGATGGGGTTAAGGAATAATTTAACAAATAATGATTTATTTTATTATTCCTAAATGATTTAGTCAAATTTAACAGGGAATACTAATTAAATAATGATTTAATTAATTATTCCTAGAGAATAATAAGATAAATAATGATTTATCTAAATATTTCTCATTAATTGGGTTAAATATGACTAGGAATATTATTTAAACATTGGTTTAATTAATTATTCCTAGAGTAAATCAAATAAATAAGGAATTATTTAATTATTCCTCATGGGGTTTTCTATTTGGACCAGAAATAACTTAATAAATATAGTTTATTAAATTATTTCTTATAGTGAAAGCAATTTTACTATGGTATAATTTTCATTACATGGTGTATTTCGATCCATCTAATTATAAATGATTAGATGACCAAAAATTGGTGTAATAGTGCTTCTGACAAGTCACGTCCTAGTTTAACTGTTGTCTTGAAATTTTTTATTTGGAACTATATTGGAAATAAGACTTGCTTTCCATAAACAAGTTCCTAGGGAGTATGTCTTGTTGTGCTTCTCCATGTGCTGCGATAGGCCCATAAAGATTTTGGAAGCTTTTCTGCCCAATCCATTCTATGAAAATGTACAGTCTTTGTGAGGATTGCCTCAGTCACGTTATTAGTGGACTCTACTTGTCCATTCGCCTACGAATGATATGGAGTGGACTTTCTATGCTTGATTTTGTATTCTTCCATGATCTTATACACCATTCTAGACATAAATTGATTTCCTTCATTTGTATCAATTTCCCTTGGGACACCAAAAACGAGTAAAAATATCCTCAAAAATAAATGAAGCTACAACATTTCCATTAGCAAAGGAAAGAGTTTTAGCTTCTACCCATTTAGTGACATAATTAGTGCACATGAGAATATACCTCTTTTGTCTTGATGGTAGATTAATTGGTCCAACAAAATCCACAGCCCATTTTTCAAAGGGTTCAATAAGTACCCGTGGTTATAAATGCATTTCATCTTAAGGAACAAATTTCCCCCTTCTTTGACAACTATCACATCTCTTAACATATTCCTTGGAATCCTTGATAAGGGGAGGAAAATAATATTCTAAGAGAAGGATGTCAGCGAAGTGTCCTTCACATGGCTCATCATGACATGATTTTAGTATATCAGGTATTTCATCTTTTTGTACGCACCTTCGAATGATGAGATCTGGACATGTCTTGTACAATTCTTCAATTCTTCATTTAGCCATGAATAAGATGCACTTATTTGAATTATCTTCCTCTTTTCTCTAGGAAACAAATATGATGGTAGATTTCATGTGGCTAAATAATTAGTAATGTTTGCAAACAATGGAGATTTAGTAGATATTTCAAAAATATATTCATCAGGAAAAATATCTTCTACTGGTGTATCATTGTTATCATTTTGAATTCTAGACAAAAAGTCAGCAACTGTGTTTTGTTTTCGAGGTCGATCTAAAATGGTGATATTGAATTCTTGCAGTAATAATAACCATATTGTGATTCTTCCATTAGTAATTGATTTATTCATTAGATATCTAATTGCAAAATGATTTGTGTGAATGAAAGTTTCATAGCCAGTGATGTAATGTCTAAATTTGTTAATGGCATAGACAACATTTAAGAACTCCTTTTCGGTAACAGTATACTTTAACTGTGCTGGAGTCAATTTTTTACTTGTATATTAAATGGCGTAAGGAGTCAAGTATTTTTGTCCCAATACATCTTTCAGAGATGTTTTTGAAGCATCAGTTGAGATATGAAAAGGAAATTTCCAGTATGGTCCTCTTAGGATGGGTGCTTTAGAAATATTTTCTTTCAAAGTTTCAAATTCCTTTTGGCACACATGATTCTAGCTGAATTCACAATCCTTTGTAAGAAACTTGAAGAGTGGAGATGCAATATTTGCGAAGTTTTCTATGAATCTTCTAAAGTATCCTGTAAAACCAAGAAAACTCCTAACATCTTTTTGAAAATTTGGGATTGCTAATTTGAAAATAACTTCAACTTTAGATGAGTCCACCTTAATTCCATTTCCTGAAATATGGTGTCCTAAAACAATTCCTTCAGTAAACATCATAAAACATTTTTCATGACTTAATGAGAGATTTTATTCCTTACATATTATGAGATTTTTTTCAAAATTTTCAAGGGGTTCTTCAAAATAATTTCCATAGACTGTAAAATCATCCAATATACACTTCCACACAATCATGAATTAAATCAAATAAAATACCTAATACTACTATTTGGAATGTTGTGGGTGCATTGAATAATCCAAAAGGAAGTATTCGATAAGCATAAGTTCCCCATGGACAAGTAAAGTGGTGTTGTCCTGATCTTCTGGTGCTACCTGAATTTGATTATACCCACTAAAACCATCCAAAAATGAACAATATTTCTTCCTTGCTAATGTATCCAAAAATTTATCTATGAAAGGTAATGGAAAATGATCTTTAAAGTGGACTTATTCAATTCCCTATAATCAATACATACTCTCCACTTTCCATTCTTTTTAGGAAAAATTACTAAAGGTGAAACCCATTGACTGTCTGATATTAGATAAATAAATCTCCTTTACAATTTCCCTTATGTTTTGATTCATTGTTCTCTGATATTGTCGGATTGGTCTGGAATTCTCCTCAATATATATGTTATGTATGAAAGTTTCAGGGTTGGTTCCTTTCATGTCAATGTATTCCCATGCATATGTAAAAGAGCATTTTTGTAATGTTTCCATTAATTTTTCCTTTTGAAATTCATCCAGATTTTTGTTTACATTTAAAGTTTTACCTAGAAATATTTCTATTGAAGAATTTCCAGATTCTTCCATAGAATATAAAGACATTTTTCTAGGTGATAAATATTCAATATTCCATTGTTCTTGAAAATTTTGACTACTCTCACATTGTGAAGATAATTCATTATTTTCTATTGAATTTAGAATATGATTTTCTCCACTGATTTTGGACATAGTAAAAATAGGTTGTATGTCATTGCCATCATCCATCCATTCCTCATTTTCTACCTCTATCATTTTTTTTTTTGGAGGGTATAATGTGAATTTGTTCGTTAAACTTCCATCAGAGATAAACATATCACCATACCTACAACTGATGAAGACATCAACTGTAACTAACCAAGGTCTTGCTAAGATTAATGAATTTCCTCCTAAGTTATTATTGGGAGTTAAGATCATAAAGTCAACTAGATATTCCAAAGAATCTAAGGATACATAAATGTCTTCTAATACATAATCATGCTTAATTACAGAACTATCTACTAGTTGTAGCAATGTTGGTGTATATTGAAGATTTGGAAGTTTTAGTTGTTCCATAGTTTTCTTACTCATGATGTTTATAGCTACTCATAATTCATTCAATCTTTTTGGGATTTCAATACCATTGATGTGTTTATTCACAATGGGACTTCCTGGATCCAAATATTTTTGTATTGATGTTTTTCCCATCATGATATCTGCAATTTTCCCTACTAATTGTATTCCTTTTACTTCTTTTCTCTTTGTCCCTGGTTTCTTTATATTCACCTCTCTTATTTTCTTTGCAAGGATTGGAATTTATTTGATAGCTTGTAGCAAAGGAATTTTTATACAAACATTATTCAGTTCATCTAACATGTCATAATCAAGAAACATGATCTGTGTTTCTACCCCTTTATCAATTTGTAATCTTTCAGGGAAATGAGGTTTTGATATAGCTACTAATGGTTGTTCTATGATGGGGGTTGAGTTTATTAGAGTATCATGTTTTTGGTTTCGTAGATTTTCATTCTAATGAAGAGATGTTTCTTCTTCAAAAAGATTAATTTTATTTTGAATATTATTTTGATTAAGAGATGTTTCTTCATCAGAATGATCATCTTTTGCTTTTTCCTGGATAACAACAGATGGTAATTTCTTTTCTAATATTCTACCAGATCCAAGTTGAACATTATTAAGATTTAGTGGATTTATCATATAAGTTTGAAGTTTTTTTCCCTCCGTGTTGTAAACAAGTTGTGTATTTTTATTGTTTGGGTTTGGAAGTGGTTGAGCGAGAAGTTGGTTTGGCCTTTGTGGAAATGGTAATGAAAGTTGTGGATTTTGATTTTGAAATTGAGGTTGAGGTTATTGAATGGTTTGAGTAAAATGTTGTGGTGGAAAGTTTGGATAAGGTTGTGGATATTGGTGATATTGAGAGTATCTACCATAAGGATTTTTCCATCCTTGTGTCCAAGGTTGGGATTGAGACCAGGGATGCAGCCATGGCATTGGTGCATTCCATTTATTTTTTGGGGGATGGGTGTTCATCTGAGTGTTGAAACTTTGAGTTTGTGATCCTTGCCATGGTCTTCTTGATCATTTGATTCATGTGCATAGGTTTCATTATGGTGTTTTTGAGTGTTAAACAAGTAATTTTCAAGTTTTTATGTTAAATTCATGAACATTAAAACATTAAAACAAAGTTAATAGATTTTTGGCTTCTGTGATCCATCGATATATTATGAAGAAATCTTTTTGTAATAATCACATTACAATGAACAAAGTCGACACATTTCGAACCAACCAGTGTGGTTCATCATCATGACTAGTTGAGATATCAGATCAGTCGTTGAGTTTAAATAGATGTAGAAAAGGAAAAGAAAAGGCAAAGAAAACCGTTAGAAACAACTAATTTGAACCACTAGAAATTAGCTGTTTCTAATGGTTTTCTTTGCCTTTTCTACATCTATTTAAACTCAATGACTGATCTGATATCTCAACTAGTCTTGGTGATGAACCACACTAGTTGGTTACAAACGCATCGACTTTGTTCATTGTAATGTGATTATTACCGAAAGATTTCTTCATAATTAAAACAAAGTACTGAAAAATAGCAATAAAATGTACAAAAAACCATCAAATGATCCATTAACACAATATTTTGATGAAAGAGTTCACCCCTCCTGGGCTACATCTCCTTGGTCCAACTTCCATGGCTTGTGCCTATGTATTAGCTCAAAATGGAAAAAAGTAATGATCAAGGTGGTATTAGAGCAAAGGTTATTTTCTTGATATTTTCTTCAGTTTTGTGCAAGTAAGGTTTTAATGGTTGCAAATTTGTGATTCTTACAAGGTTAAAGTTGCAGAGAGGAGAAGGGAAACTATCGATTTCTAGTCTTGGGTTAGGACTAGAAGAAGGAGAGCCACAAGGCCATCATATCCACCCAAAATGTGACTCCCAGCTGCACTTTAAGCACCTCAAGTTTTATCTCTAGATGAGATTGAGGAGGTACAAGTTGCACCAGAAGTTGAGCTTGAATCCATAGCCATCATGTTAAGTGAAGGAGAGACTGAAGATCTTTCAGAAGAGGAAGCATACAAGAAGTATTTCTATTACCTAACTGAAAGGGTTAGGATCCTCTTTGAAGAGAGGAGCACCAGGATGGTTGGAGAGAATTCTAAGTCTCCACATGAAGAGGGAACCTCAGAAGACAAAAAGGATGAAGAGAAGGATTCAAAGGGTAGTGGAATAAAGCCTCCTCCATCTCCACCATATTCATCATCATCCTCATCATCACCATCAACATCATCTTCCACTTCCACAACACAAACAACCCATACTCACTCAAAAACCCCAAAATGAAAAACCCCCTTACTCAAACTTGATGTCAAATTTGAGCTTCCAATGTATAATGGCGAAGTGAATGTAGAGAAGTTGGGTAATTGGATTCATCAATTGGAGGTTTATTGCAGAATTCAGAACCTTCAATAAAATTCCATAAAGATTTAATTGGCTTCCTTGAGGAGGGAGGGATCATCACTTGTATAGTGGGAATCAAGGACTCAAGAAGAGAATAAAAACCACAGTAAGATCTCAATGTCTTGGTCAAATTTTATTGCTACAGTTAAAAGAAAATTCTATTCTCTAGCTTATATGAAAAAATCCATTATGGACTAGCAACGTTTTAGACAATTGAAAGGGAAAAGTGTGCAAGATTACACTCATGAATTTAGGAGAAGAGCTCTTATTTTGGGTGACAAATTGTATTCTCAAGAAACTTTGTTAAATTATATTGGGGGTTTGCACAGTTATCTTAGACATACTATTCTCATGTTTAATCCCACAAACTTAGATGCGGTTTGTGTTCAAGACACACATCTAGAGGAAAGAGGGAAACAAAGTGCAGATGATAAAAGTGATAGTTTCCTTGAGTATGAGGGTAAAGGAAAGTGCAAGTTTAATAGAACAGGAAAGAGAAATAACTCTATCAAAAAAGAGAAAGAGAAGCTCACATGTAAACATTATTCGAAGAATGGCCATGATGAAGACCATTGTTGGCAACTCCATCTAGGGTTGAAGCCAAACAAACTTAAAGCCAAAGAGAAGGGAAAAACTGTTGCAATCATTAAACATGACTTAGGTTCAGATTCAGGAGATGAAACCAAGATTACAGCAATGGTTTTGAAAGGTAAGAACATTGGAATCACTAGTTCTTCAAGTTGTTCTAATGTAACTCAAGATGAAGATACAAGAATTAAACTCTTTCATATTAGAGTCGTTTCTAAAGATACCAATATAGACACACTATTTGATAGTTGTTCTCAAGCTATTTTGATTTCTGAAGACTTAGTTAAGAAGTTAAATCTTGAAACTGTTATACATCCAAGATCTTATCCTTTTGGGTGGATACGTGAGAATGAAAACTTGCAGGTAACAAGGAAGTGCATCGTAAGGTTTGCAATCAATTCAAACTTTCTTGACGGAGTTGAACTTGATGTAGTGTCGCTTGATATTTCAGGTATTGTTATGGGAAGTCATTATCTTTATGATAGGAAAGAAGTATTTCATCGCCATGAGAATAAGTATCACTTGTTTAAGGATGTAATTGAGTACATAGTTAGATCACATAAGAAGAAGAGAAGTTTGTCTCTTATACATTCAGGAGAAATGAAGAGAATAGTGAATGCAAGTCAAAATTTGACTTTGTTAATGATCAAGCATAAAGATGTTTTGAATGAGACCTTTTAAAAAGATGCATTGAATGACAAAGTTGATTTCATTGAAGTTGTTGATGCTTGTAATAAGATGTTTTAGAACTATAATAAGTTTCCTTTGAAAGGAGGTAAACAAGATGTGAAATATTTGTAGCAATCAACATCAGTGTTGAGCAGTGTTGGAAATAGGATGCCGATGCAAGAGAGAGCAAAGGTCAAAGAGAAAGCGCCAAAGAAATTTGACAAAGAATGAAAAGGTTTCACAAGTAATTATTTTTGGTTTCAAAAAGGTACATGGAAATGGCGAAAACACTTGGTTAAAATTCAATGTAAAAGAATCGCCATGATGACAGAATGAGGTAGAAAATTTTGTGCTTTATTGAGTGGACTGAGGCAGGAACACATTTGTTTATAGAAGAATAGTTTACACAAGTACAAATTCATGGAAATTATAGCATGACGGTGTCAACAACAGCAAGAGGGTCTCAAGAGTTAGTAAAGATTAGTTTTTCCAAAAAACTCAAACTGGATGAAAATGGGAAAATTTCATGATTGAGACTAGCCTGGTGAGGGAACCGCACCTCATCCACATGTTCGCAATCAAAGAGCTTTGGGGTCCAAATGCCCAGGGAGGAACATCGTGCCTGGGCAGTTGGGCTCAAAAATGGATTTTTTTCATAATCATTTAGAACCTAAATGACTTAAGTGCCTGGTCACTAGGAATCCGACGCACCCTTGTTCTTATCTAAAACCGACTCCATATGTGAACGTGAGCCTACCGTTAATTTTTACAAATAGCTAAAAATTGTGCGTAATGATAGAATGGTGACTGGGAAGCTCAGTCGAAAAAAAGAATATTCCCAAAGTATTCCTTCAATTTCCCCAATGAAACCATGCTTTCACTGTGGTTGGTTACATTTGGTTGACTTGTCACATTTTCATTGGTTGTGGGATGAGCTAATGGGAAGAGGGACACGTGGTGCAGCCAATACGCCACATTCCCCCTCCCAAAGGCCGAAATTAAACTATGTCAAAGGTCGGGACATATTGTATTGTGGAAAAATTAATTATGGAGGGTGGTGAGGCCTGGGGGTTGACCTCAGCAAACCCCCCCACACCAACACAACGTATTTAGCACTACACCCACGCCAAATTTCTTAGTCGCCAGTGCATGTGGTGTATATTATATTAATACATATGGCATGAGAGAGGTAGAGATGGGCCCAACCTAGGCCCATATGACTGAGGCAAGACTGTAAGGGAGGTCCAACTAATCGTGCTAGTTTAGCATGCTAAAATTCTCTTTATCGTTAATTAACTTTAATTATCCGAAATTTAAAACTGTGGATTATCTTAGAAGTGGAGTAAGGTAGTTCACCATTTTGAGTGAACCTGAATTAAGGCAATTAATCAGATTTCTCTCCAGCTGAGGGGAGTTTTTCCTGTGCCAAATTGAATGAACCATAATCTCGCAAAATCTTGGCCATTTTTGGGCTCAAAAGAGTTCATCCATACATTAGACATTTTAACATGTCGATGTGCTTAGAGTGAAAAGTATTGTAACAACATGTTTTCCTTTTTCACTAATACAGAGGTCTGCTTTTCTCAAGGAAGTTTTAATTAAGAGATGTATAGCTCTCAGAGGGGTAAACTCTACATCTCCTTTCCATACTATGTTAATGGATCATTTGATGTTTGCTGCACATTTATTATTTTTGTTCATTTGTTTTTGTTTTAGTATAAATGCTCAGAATTTAACATAAAACTTGACACCACTGCTTAACACTCACAAACACCATAAGGAAACCTATACTAATAGTTTCAATGACTAACAATTGTTTATAATTCTGAAAATGAAATTAACAACAAAACTAACATCTTATCTCGCATCACTTCTAGCAATGAAGCAAAGAGATCACCAGTTTGACTCTCCCGCACAGAATAAACTTCAGACCTTGGAATGGGTAGATATTTCTTTTTTCATGATTTTCTCGTATATATAACACAGTTTCTGCTGAATTGAAATCAAGAGGGAATTATCTTAAATTGCTTTCTGACTTAGACAAAAGATAGATAAGGTGTCACTTTCATCTCTTTGATCGTTCTGTAATTTCAAGGTGTCTATTTGTTCACTAAGCCTCCCTAAAAATATTTGTTTTAAATTCATTCAATCAAATTTCCTCATTTCAGCCCCATTTACTATTCCAGTCGCATTTATTGATTCTAGAGAGAACTGACCCTCACAACTTTCCACTTTAATTTCACTCAAAGATGCAGGTGAGCAACTGTAATTTTCAAGTAATGATAATGTAGAAACACCTCATTTTCCCACTTATAAAAGGATATTCAATCATCTCTAAAGGCTTTTAAAAATAGGAGTCTATAATATCTTCATCCGAATTCTTCATTATAGCCCTTGAGATTATAACCGAATCATTCAATTAAATCCTCCAAGTTTTCATCTTCTCTTTTGCATCATCTTAGAAAATTCTACTGAGCTTAGTGAGGTGTGTAGTAATCCTTGTATTTTTGTAATAATGTGTCTTTCATTTTTCCATGGGTCTAATAGCCATGCTATTAAGCCCATAAAATGTTTCAATGTTTCATCCTTAAGAGTTATTTGGAAACAATTTCAATTTTGAGAATTGAGTAAGTAATACAAGGATCTACATAAAATTTGAATTCAAATAGAAATGAAACAGATTCACTTCTTAATCCAAGGACATTATTAGGAAGGATAAAGGGTGAGATAATTTTCATTTTTAAGTAGTATTCTACTTGTATATAGGAAATCCAACAGATTTTGATCTATTTGTCTTCTCCCACACATCCCTGCCTTCACCTCTTCCTTCCTCCATATCTTCCTATACTCCTTACCTCCACCTCAAATCCTAGGTCCACCTCCTCCTAGTATTAAATGTCTATCATTCACATTTGGGTATTTCTCCTTCCTCTTTGTTTATTCTTGGATTCTTCGAACTCAGGATTCTAAGTTTGGAATTATTATTCCTATTCTAATTATTTTGGTTCCTCTATCAATGGTATATTAAAGAAGATCATTCTTCTTCTCTCCTCTTCACTAACACTCTCTCTAAGATTTTATAAATATTACTCCTTATGTTGGGGATGTGGGATCTTGTTCTTCCACAACCACTTAGCCGATGAAGTTGGCGACCCTAGGTTGAATTTCTGATCTTACTACTTCAGAAGTATATGTCCACCTGCTAAGAATATATGGGGTTTGGGTGGCACTAATAATGAAGTTCTTTGATGGGGTGAGTGTGTTGTTGCAATCAAACTTCTACCTCTAGCTACAAATCTACTCCTCTGGAATTCTCTTTTCTCTATATGCCATTTTTCTATGTTTTTGTTGTTTGTTTCTTTCTTTTTATGGATTAAGAGATAAGGATCCTATTTACATTTCCCTAGCAACGACGCAAAATTTTTAGTCAATTTAATTGTCTTAAATTGCTATCTTAAATTATCAATTGTGTTGGTAATCTTGATAAGTGCAAGTGCACTATATATGCTAGAAGCCTTTCTTTCGCTATTTTATTTTGGTGATTTTATGTGTGAAGGTTGTTTTTGAATTTTTTTATTTATTTTGATGTCCTTAGAATGAATTAAGAATCTAATTATGAAAAGTAAACTAAATCCAAATTTAACTAAGTCCTAAAAATTGGAGATGGCAAACCTTTGTTAGTAGTTACATTTATTTTGAGAACAATTTTCAGTTCTAAAACCAAAAATCAATTCTAATTTTATAACTTTGAGAATTTAATGTGAATGAAACTTAAACCAAAGAATCACTAAATCTATTTATTTGTTGGTGTCTAAAATAAATCACTATTACGAAGAAAACTAGTTTAAATTCACAAGACGAAATGATTCAAAACTAAAAGGAAATCTTCTATTGATTACTTCAAATATGTCTTGTAGAAACTAATCTATGATAAGCCACTATTTCATGAAAAGAAATCAATCGAATCCTTGATAAACTAGTTGATGATAAACTAATCTATGCTAAAATAATCATACAAAAACTATCATGATAAACACTACTTATCATCTAGGAAATAAATCTAATCAAATGATAGAAACAAAGCATATACTCTAACATAATGACATTCTACAAATGATGATAAGTAATGAAATGTATTTAATGATAAATAAACATCTACACCACGTAAATCGAAATGATCATATGAAAATAGAAACAAAAGAAAATCATGTATCTACGTTACAAAACATAGAAATTATAAAACTGCCATGAAACAATATCTAAAATGTAAGAACGTAATCTAATAGAATCACTTATTGCAGGCCTCAATATATGGATTTGAATCTACTCTCTTTACTAACTTCACATTGAAACCTGCATCGTTTCTTCATTCGATTAGAAATAAAATAGAAGTTTTTGAATATACTGCAGCCTCACACACTGCATCATTTATACAAGCTATTTCAAATTCATATTTATAAAAACCTTTCATTAAATGTTTTGAGGCTTTTACGCCTTCTAGGACTAAGACATTCCTATCTAAAATTATGTCGCAAAGGAGAATTTTCGTTGTTTCATGATTTGCTATGTGGCGTATCAAATCTCCGTGAAGCTTCATACTTCCTCGCTTGTTTGTTCTAGCCTGACTCGTCCCTTTGACCATATATAAAGCATTTCTGTTTGATTCAGATGATGGATAAGATAGATCCATAACCTGGATCATTTTTAAATTTCCCATATGTTCATTGCTCCATTAATACCTCAACCTATCGAACCATGCATGTGATATAGAGTTCGTCAAAGATAATTGCATTAATTCGATAGCCAAATACAAATTTCATTCTAATAATAAGGAACAATTGAAAATTTGAAAAGTAGATCATTAGTATACCTTACCAAGTCAAAATGTGCAATTCAACACTTGTTTGAGCTTATGGTGTTGTCAAAAAGGAGGAAAGATAGTGAAAAGGAGTATAAAAATTGAGTAAGGGGGCTGTAGGCTCCACAACATCACTTTCACAAAATAATATGGCATGATATCAACTCTCGTTCAAAAGGCGCAGTTATGGATATGCTGAATCGTAGAGATTTCCAATCAAAATAGTTGAAGGAAGAACATGATCTCATTATTTAGAAAGACCTTATAGCTATGCTTATAACTCATCAAATGTGATGATAAAGGGGATAAATTGAGAGAAGTTTTTGCATCTTCCATATTAAGAAATTTTATTTGGGAATTTATTTATTTGGTAGTTTTTGTTTGGAAGCTTTCTTACATTCAATTATTTCTCCAGGAACTTATCCTCTCATAGTTACATTCAAAATTTAGGAAATTATTCTTTGGTTTTTATTTTGTCAACGATTGCATAGATTAATAATCTGTTGAAGTACTTTGGTATCAAGACACTTATTTTTTTATTATTCTTCAAATATTGCACAAGTATATATCAATTTAATGAATCTCGAAAGCCGATTTTCTTTAAGAATTATGCACTAAAAAAAATTCAAATCATAGATTAGAAATTTCTTCCTATTGATAATTTTCTATTCAAATTATCATATGTAAGTCTATGTGATCCCTGCTAAAATGATGAGCTTATTGAATTTCATAAGTTTATTTAAATTCAATGGTGAAAGAAACTATTTAGGTGGTGATGTCAAGAATCTCAAAAGGTGATAGAGCTCATCAATAAACAGAGGAAAATATCGTGAAATAAATACTTGCATTAAACCGAAACAAACTCCTACAATATAAACTAGCCCCCAATGATGAAATGCATGCTTTGATTGAGAGACTACAACCTGAAAAATCACATAGTTTCTTAATATTTCGTTGTTGAGGAAAACGAGATTTAGAATACATTATTTAGGGTATAGGGTGAAAATTTAATGGATTTTTACATTGGTTTTGGATATACATGCCTACATCATTCTTTAAAATTCAGATGGTAATGATTTTGTGGTTCTATAAGGTCGAAGTCTTTACAAAGTCAAATTTTAGGTATATAGCCCATATCAAATCAATATTCAAAATGCATTCATATGGTATGGATAAAGATGTCTATATAGGAAGTCAAGGAACTTTCCTTGTGAACATTTATATTGTGTAGCACACTAGGAATTCAATATGCGGCATTAAATTGTTTATCCAAAGTAAGGGTTACAAAGGAGCTGTATTTGAAAGAATATAAAATTGGTTATTTAAAATTGTAGTATCTAAGGACCAATATGAGAAAATGAACTCTAACAATAACTTATACCGTAGTATAGGTGACAAATTCTCAGTAACTATGAAATTATTTGGTTCAAATTCTTCGATTTTGATGTGAAGAGACCAACATGAAATTAATAAGAAGACCATAAAAGTTTCAAAAAATGTGGCACTAGAAATGGAGTCAAATTTCTCTCCATAGAAACTAACAAAGGTGAGTATCACCTCTCAAGATCATGATGGCATCTTGCACAAGCTTCGGGGAGAGAATATCTTTAATTCTTTAAATCTCTCTTAATGAAAATTCTGTAACAAAAGAAAAATACCAAGCAAGGGAAGTTTATTCTCTAAATTGCATTGTGTGTGACAAGTATTTGAAGGATTTTATGAATACTCACAACATTTATATGCACACATATTATTCTCAAGAGGCTCAATGATTGGTGTAAAAGGCGGGAACTATATAAATATAAGTGTGCATCCTTATGGGTGGAATCAAGATGTGCCACATCATAATACAAGGTCTTCCTGGGCCAAGGTTTGATTGAAGTAAAGAGATAAACAAGAGGACCTTATTTATGGCCTTAGTTAATTATTGTCTATGCACATATGCATCAAAAACAAAGATGGACAAGGAGGGAAATTAATAAGATGTTTGTTAGCAATAAAAATGGTGTCATCTCAAATAAATTGAAAATAAAGAAAACTACCATAAGAAACCACAATGATCAGAGGGAGTTTTCTCTTAACTATTCTCTATCGGAAACATGTTATACAAATTCAATCTAGTCACATAATCGCAAACCCTAGTTGTAGTGGGAAGTAAATTTTGCTGAAGAGTTTTGTTTGAAACACCACTTTAATAAGGAAGTACATAGCAACGACTATGTTATCATCTCTGTATGAAAGGTAGAGGGAAATCCTCTCTCGAGATAGAAATAAGATACTCATGGAATTCAAAATATAATTTATTTCTCGCCATTTTAAATTTGTTCATAGCCATCACCACTTAAAGCACTTGTAATTTATTATAATATTATTCTTCCGATTTTTTACTATCCATCCATTACTATGCAACAATTTTTAGGAGGGAAGAATAAGTGCAAAACATTTCAAGGAGAGTTGAGGACTTGTAGACATCTCAAAATAATGTTGATTGTTTTGTTTCATAAATAGTTACCGGGAGTGGGACATTCTAAAAAGTATTTCATATGGTGGTTCACCCAAATCACCTACTAGTTTCATATTTTTTTCATCTACATCAAGCTGGAAATAGACCAAGGGTTATTCTTTCTCTGGCAGTATTGGAATGATCAACCACTTATACAACACATGCTTGGGTGACAACCGATGTCACCAGTAAATGGAGATGTAGAGCATTAAGCCTGAAATTTCTTTGTATTTCAATAGACTTAGGGTCTGTGTTTTCAAAGGGAGTTGGTTTCTATGTATTAACTTTAACATCTTAAGTGAATGGGCACACATTTAGAATAGGAATTAATTAATTATTGAGAGGAATTAGTAAATGTTCTCTAATGTTGGAGAACATGAGAGAATTAGGATAGTTGAGATTCCATAGGGAATGAGAGATTTGAGAATTAATTGTAAATCCTAAGCTAGGGAATTGGTTTCATGATTTGGTGGATTAGAGAGATCCGGGGGATTAGTTGAGTCAAATGAGGACTTGAGGATATTCAGATTTTATTCCTTAAGATAAAGGATCTCAAAACCAAAATTGGTTTCAAAACCATTTTTATAAATTGTAAAGTCTCAAAAGAGAGAGAGAGTGATTTAGATAGAAAAGGTTTGATTGGGAAACCTATGGGCAAAGAGTAGGAAATGCCATTAGATTAGAAAATCGTGCCTAAAGGAGAGTAGACAAATTAATATGAGATGTTTTGAGCTTATGAAAATATTGTTTATGAAATTAAAGGAGGGTTTCCATTGTGTTCAAAATTGTTTTCTCGTGTATGAGCATAATTGAATGAAAACTAATATTTATTTGGCAAATGAATTTTTGTGCATGATTTTTTATTTAATATGAAAATTTTATGAGGGACAAAAGTTTTAATTTTGGCTTAATCTATGTGATAAATGTTCTCACAAGAAGGAACACATGTGCGTGAAAAACTCGCAATAAAGGTTTGATATGGTGATTCTCGTATACAATTGTGAAGTTCGATGTAAATGTCGAGACAAGAGTTAATAATGTCATGTTATGACTTGGAGCTGTGCCATTACAGAGGTGAGAAGACAAAGAGAATTAGATGGTATATAACATTAATGCCTAAGAAGTTATTAAAATGAAATTCTCGTTATCAGGATATGGACTTATTTTATGTTTGTTTATAAGCTTGAAAATGTATAGAATAGCATACATGCCCAAGAAGAAGCTGCTACAACTAAAATTTCCTCAACTCCAAAGAATCATCAACGTAATCCACTTAGTAATCAAGAGTACAAATTCGACTCAAAGAATTTTTCCACATGCCAAATTGTTTGAGTGAGAATCCTACAAGTGCATGAGATTACAAATCTTTCACCATTGCTCTGATTAGTTTCTGAAAATGAAACCCATTTCATTTTAAGTGAACAATGTGGATTGTGTTATTCATATGGACCGATTTGTTTTATGAACAAGGTTTCTTTGAATCCATTAAGTGAATGTGATCTACAAATCTCGATGCTCATCAAAAGGGGAGAAGGTTGTGCATAGAATGAAGGCTAAAACCATGAATTTATGGCTAGATGAATGGAGAATAGTTTTATAAACAACAAGTGGTTTTTCGCATTATTATTTAAAGAGGTAAGTGGTAATTAATTGAGGAATGTGATACGTTAGAAAGTGGGACACGTAGTACATCAAAATTTCCTATTTCAGATAAAAAAAAGTTCAAGATCGTACATGTTGATGTGTGATTGCCGTTCGACTGATGGATTTGCATGGCTGGCAAATTGCCTGAAAGGTGCATGTGGTAATAGTTGTTCGCCTATATATATATATATATATATATATATATATATATATATATATATATATATATATATATATATATATATATATATATATATATATATATGCCGTATTTATTTTAGAACTAAAAATAGAAATGATAAATACGAAATTATAAAGTGTGTGTTTTAATATGGTTTATAAACCAGAATGTATCAAGAGATAATTAATTTCGCATGAAGTATTTTAACGTTTTAGGGATGCATGCATATGAGAAAGAATTTACATGCTTATCAGGTATATGCACTAGGTTACGTCATGAGTCTCCATATCGGGACAAACAGTTTAATAAAAGGGTGGGGTGTCCGCATTGAATGGTTTGTCGAAACCACTTGTGCACTAGAGGCTAAAACACGAAGTTGGGAAACACTTTTGGCATGAGATAGAA
This sequence comes from Pinus albicaulis, assembly GCA_034641835.2. NCBI lineage: Eukaryota > Viridiplantae > Streptophyta > Pinopsida > Pinales > Pinaceae > Pinus > Pinus albicaulis. The sequence continues at coordinate 111,720 of JAXQQM020059860.1, read as the reverse complement.
TTCTGGGAGGATTTTTAGACTTCTCACCCGAGAAAAAAATAACTAAATTTCTCTACGAGAGTTTTCAAAACTCGTCCGAGAGATTTTAAATATTTCGTATTTTCTGACGAGAGTTTTGAAACCCGCAAACTCTTGGGCCGAGAGTTAGAGGCCCCGGCCGAGAGTTGAGAGTGAGAGCCATAAGTAATAAAATTTTCACTGAGAGTTTATTACAGAACTTGGCTTACAAACTCTACTGAGAGTTTTTAAAAATTTTGCCCGGGAGTTTTCCTTCACAAGATAATTGGTTTGGGAAACTCTCAGCCGAGAGTTTTAAAATTTCTACTGAGAGTTTTTCTTGGCCGAGTTTCGGGTCAACAAAATCAGAACCTCGCGCGCTTTGAGAAAACCGGCAACTGAGTGGACAAAAACACCGCAAAAACAAAATGTTATATGTCTGACTGGGCAAATTAGAATCGTCTCTAAATCTAGTTTTTGATGATATGAGATTTATGGAGTTTCATTAAAAATTCAATTTTTTATTAATTTTTTACTAAACTAGTGTCACGTGGAATTTCATTGTTCGAAAAATTGCACCGAATGAAAATTCAATAACTTTCAAACAAGGACACCAAAAAATTTAAAAAAAATCATAAGCAGACTTCCTCTCCCTCGTCTACTTCAAAAGGCAAGCTCTATTTTTCTTATCAGATTTGACATCAGCATTGAAAAGAAAATCAAAGGATAATAAAATGTACTCCAAACATCACTATTTTTTTGTCTTCGTCCATTTCAAAAATAATAAAAAATAGTGATTCGATCCGAAAATTACCAAAAATAGTTCAGGCACTCATGCAATTATATGCAAGATATGATGCTATGGTTTTTTTCCCCAAAATGAATAACCTTCCCTAAAAAAGTAAAGGATAATAAAGATCATTTATGTTTGTCTAAAATTTCAAGTATATGCTAGTAAACAACAAATTTACCCTCTATATGTCAATATATATATTTTTTTAAAATATCGTAATGGGAGGTAAGACAATTGTCTACAATTCTTGTTTTTATGTCAAAGCATAATTTTGCGAAACAAAAATATGAGTTTAGTGGAGTTGAAGTTGAAAAACATAGAAAATTGCAATCTCTAATTCAAAAAAGGGCAAAAGTGTTTCCCAACTTCACATTTTCACCCTAGATCTATGGCCTAGATTAAATGTGGTACCCCTACCATTTTGAAAAGTGGAAGGGGGTCTCGAAACTATTTCATGGTTTTGCCTTAGTCCCACTTGTCATTATTTTACTTTTTCAAAGGTTTTCTTATATGTATGATAAAATGTATAAAGGGTTGAGACTTAAGAGGGTTTTGGTTAATAGATATATATATATATATATATATATATATATATATATATATATATATATATATATATATATATATATATATATATATATATAATATCAAAATTATTCAATATTGTAATTTTTATTATAGACCTTTTTGTAAAAAATAAAAAGAAAATTTTGTAAATCGTTATGGAATCAATTTTCTAACTGATTTAGACAAGCACTTTAGGGGCAGTAATAAAAAGCCAAAATAAGATAGAAAAGGGGTTCAAAGTACATGGAATTTGATAGCTATTTAAGGATGAAGTCTCTTAGAAACCAACAAATAAAATATTAGTTTGATTCCAAGCTGAGTAATTGCAATATGTATTATATCTTGTTTTTTCTTATATACTTATTACTTCATGTTGTGTTTTTTATTTTGGTCAAGGAGGTGTATGTAGAAGTATGATTTAAAATCAAGATTATATGTTTGTCTATGCAAAGTATGTTTCAGAGACACCTATAAATTGAGCAAGAGGGACCTTAATGGCGTTCCCATCTCTTTCAAAAATGCATTCATATTTTCCACCTGTACCCAAGGTTTTAATCCTATCTTTGAATTTCCTTCCTTTCCATCTCATGAATTTAAAAATTCAACCTCAATGACTTGGCCATTTTGATCGTAAATGATGGTTTTTTGAACTAGAATTAATCATTGTATTTTATATAAATAGATCCCAACAAATCTTTAAAATTTAAATGGAGCTTGATAGATGTCTTGGGAACTTACCCCCATCGCCAAGGATTTCCCTCTAAGGAACAATAGTTTGAACCAAGGAAAATTTTAGGGCTAATATTCACAAGTGCGATGGTTTTCTATGCTTTTTTTTAAAAAAAGAGGGATTCATTAAGTTTCACTTTTTTTCTAAAAGCTAATTTGCCCAAATTTTATATAATGCTATTTTACCTTAAAAATCACCATTTTTTAATAGTAATGAGAATTTCTAGAAACCTATAGAATTTCCAAAATCAATTGCCATTATTACACCAGAGACAAATTTAATAAATGCCACTATTGGGCTAGATACAACATGTCTCTAAAGAATTTAACCCATGCAACTAGGGAAACAAATTGAAACATCAAACACTGAGCTAAGATCCTTTTGACAATAATCAACAAAATTTGTATCATATAAAATCATTAGAAATTTAAATAATTTTTACAAAAATATCCCCAAAATTTTATAGTTTGCATGTTATGGACCGACAAGATATGCCAAGGTTTCTAACTTAAACAAATTTCTATCCTTAAAATTTTCCTTGGTTTGAACCATTGTTGACCATGCCAAGGTTTTTTGGGTCCTTCATTTTGGGGGACAAATGTTTGACACATTTTGACCAAGTCTCGACCGAAGGAAGTTGCAGAGGAAACAATTGAGGGAAAGAGAGAAAATAAGCTAAGATCCGTCACCACCGGGTTGGAAAGTGGAAAATATGGGGTATGTGTTTAATTCCGAGTCGCAGTGTGCTGCGTACAAAGAGAGATGATCACCACAAACTTGTCAGAGTAAAAAGCAAACACGGAGGAAAGTGCGTGGTATGAGAGGAAGAGGCTGGAAATTTAGGCGAGTGAAGTTTATAAAAGAAGACAACAAAACATGAGATGAATCTGGTACACGAGATGTTGTTGGTGGGTTTATCGACTTGGCCTTGTTATGTATTTATCTATTTCGAGCTACATTGTAAGGAACATTCTTTTCGTTCCTATTTCAAGGGGCCATAGTGCTAGAATGTAATTATGCTTTAAGTTTAATGTAAACTCATTTAGATTTCCTTATGGTTTTGAATGTGTTGGGTTGCATGGGCCCTCTTTAAAATTTTCTTTATGCATGAATTGGATGTCATATGTTCTCTTTGATACAAGTTACTCTTTCGCCTGGTTATATGTCAAATGCTACGATCTTATAGAGTATATGCGAATGAAAATATTTGTGCAAATCTCCCGATGCCTATTTCTAATCCCGTCCCATTAAGGTCGCAATGTCTTGTGAGATGCCTTACTTGGCAATGTGAAAATGTCGGTGTTACACTCGTACTTCAAATCGCATCCTTTGTTGGCCCTCGTATTTGGACCCAATGTTCTATATTTTAGAAAGGTTGTTGGAGCTGGTCCCGGGGGTACAATTCTTTATTAAGTTTTATCTATATTTTTTTATGTGCAATCGCGTTTTAAAGAGTCAAAGGAGTTTGGGGTGGGTCAAGTCCCTCAATTAATGTAATGGGTTTTAAAGGAAAACCATGAGTCTCCAACTTGGTTTGAGACCATGGTATCCACACCAAGTTAGTATAAATATGTGTGGTCATCAAGGAGATCCATGATCTATTGTCTTGTTATGGTTATTTCTTAAGGATTTCAGTCTAAGTCTAGTTTTTTGAGTAGAAACACTCCTACTGGTTGTGTGCGCGAAGACCTAAGTCTTGGTTGTGTGCGCACTCTGCTGGCTGTGTGTGTAGAAGGATAGGTTGTATTGAAGGATTGAAGGTATGGGAACTACTATATATCTTAATAAAGAAGACTGTTTTGGTGAAATCTAGACTGTTATGCGATTTTTGTGTTATTTATCTTTCCATTGCATTGAGATATGAATATGTTTACTTACTTCTGTTAATGGTTAATTTAATCTACGCAAATTAGTAAAATATATTATGCGTGAATATTAGTGGATGAATAAGGTTTATGTTTATAATATGCGAATACATATTGAAGAATTTCCGTGATAATCAGAAGAATTGATCTATTGTTCTATTGATCCGGCTGATGTGCACATCTACATCATATATTATAGTTCCCATCATGTTTTGTTAGTATCACTACACTAAATTCCTTCCTCAGGGCAGAACCTATTCAAGACTCTACACCGAAGTCTTTCAGTGAGACTTTGATCCTGCGTAATAAGGTCATTGCCGAAAGGCTGTAGTTGGAGGGATTTTTGGTCGCAAGATAAATCAACCGTGAGGACCCACTAAGACAACAAATGGTTAGGACCCCTCAAGCCAAAAAAGAGCTGCCAAGAGCACAAGATATTTGCATTTTTAGACTCGGTGTTGTGTTATCCATTCCGGCTCAAAGCCAAGGTTGTCCCTCACGTTGTATGAACAATATAAATTGATCACGTACTTCAAGGCAACATACCATAATGTCCATATCCATGCAAAGGTGTTGTTGAAGGTGTGGTATGATTTTTCCATACTTGGTTAGAGAAGATGACTTAGTGCAATATCACGATAGAGTGGTCGCCTACTTGGTTGAGCCACGCGCCATCGGCAGGGCAATGCCTTCACTCTCGAAGACTCCGACGAAGCCCAGAACCCAAAAAGAGATGCATCCAAAGGGAAAATATACTCAAGTAGAGCCTACGTCGACCACAACTGGAGAAACCATTGACTTAGAGAAAGAGACAGAACCTGAAAGAATGGTGCAGTAGGCCGAGGAAAATGAGACTCGTAACTACCGAAGGGAGCTAAGCAAGATTATCAAGCTATGGAGGTCCCCACAAGAAGAGAAAAAGGTCCAAATTATCCGTGACCAAAGGACCTCACCTCCACTAAGGATGATTTCATGGAAATTGAAAATATCACAAGGATGTGAGGAGAAGATATGCCGAATAAATATGGAGGCATAGTACGGGTTGCACCTCAAGAGTGTAATCGAGTATTTAGGAACTAAGAGTCCATGAGCTGTATTCCAGTGAGCATATCATAAGCGAACCAACTTCAAGTGAGTGTGACGGGCCTGCTGGCAACCAATCACACATACCATTACCGTCCACCAGGATAGCGCTCATCTAGACTCCCGCACCTACCATCACAAAGAGTCGCTTAACACTACGCGTAACATTCAACGCTTTATGGAGAAATAAATGTTGATGTACGTGCTCGCCAGTTCAGGAAGCTCCACATGATCCACAAAGATGATTGTGATGAGTTACAAGATATAGGAAGACCGTTCTCCCACGCTCACAATCTAATCACAAACAACAAGGAACAATTCTTCATAAAAACAAATGTGATAACAGAGAGGAGGCATGCAAGGCGCTTGAGGCTCGGGCACCACATTGGAAGCCAAGATCAAACAAGTTTGTAGTGGTCTGCCAGAGGTCCCCGCCCCCACGCACACCCAGTACGTAAAAATTAGAAAGCTTGGTCGCTAGGCCAAGGCATTGCGCAATGAAGCACGACTATCTGGGTTGAGTTCGAGCGTAAATTCTCTGACCTATAGATGAAGCCCAACCGTAAATGCCACTAGAGGTTAGAGCAAGGTAACTGCTAAGGTCAAAACCGCTACAGCCAACATATCAACCAAAGTGACGAATGTCTAAAATTGTTGGATGAAGTCATAGGTGTTTGGAATTTTGGTTCTGAGTTAATCAATGGAGCAACACATGCAAATGAATTACGCATTAGAGAACAACAATTTACAGAGATTTAGATGGTGATGCTTACAATGGTCACAACAGAGACTTGCCCGCCTTCATGAGGGTAGAGTTATCCAAGATGAGATTGAAGATCCGCACTTCCAAGAGAATATTTGGAGATAAGGATGCAAATGCATGGACTGGAGAAGCCTTGCATGGTCCCGGTAATCTGATGGTGCCCCAAAAGCCTTTACAAAGACAAAAAGCATCTATTTGGCGTTAAAGGGACGAAACCACAAAGCTAGTAAATTAAGCGGTTGGTGGTTCTAGCGATAGAGAACCAGTGAATTTCGCTTACCTCTAAGAGCTCACGATTTGCTCTAAACCAAGATGAAGGAGACCACCCCTTAGTGACTCAAGACAAGTCACGGTTTGTGTTGGGGGCCCGTTGTAGCTTATGTTCCCCCGGGGTACAATCTTGGTTAAGTTTTGTCTATATTCGTTATGCGCACTACGCAAAAAGAGTTAAAGGGGGATTTGGGGGCAGGTCAGTCCCTCAATCAATGTAATGGGTTTTATGAAGACCATGGTTTGAGACCAGACCGCATGCTAAGTTACTATGAATATGTAAAGGTCGAGTCATAAAAGGGAGATCTATTATCTATCATTTCGTTATGGCTATTTCTAAGGATTCTTACTTAAGTATGGGTTTTTGAGTAAAGGCTCCTTTGGTTGTGTGCATGGAATGATAGGTTGTAATACTGAACCGCTATATCTCTTAATAAATAGGATTGTTTTGGTGAAATGTGGACTAGTATGTGATTGTTGTGTTATCTATTTGTCAATTGTGTTGAGATATGAATCTATTTACTTACTTATGTTTGTAGTTAATTGCATCTGCGCGAATGAGTAAAATATATTATGTGTGAATATCATGTAATGAATAGGTTTCGCTTACAAGTACATAAATACATATTGAAACATTCTGTGATAATCTGCGAAGAATTGATATGTTGATGCACGCATATGTATATCATATGTTATAGTTCTATCATAACTCGTTTAGGGCCACTACACCAACTCTTCATTAGTGTGGAAGCTCGGTTCCAACACCCCCACATACTAGTTCGTGAGACTTTGATCTATGCAAGTAGGTCATTGATGAAAGGTCCGCAGTTGGAGGGTTTGCTGGTTGTGCGAATAACCCGTCACGACCTCAAAACCACAATTATTCCTCGAACAAATGACTCCCTTTCTAAGCCGAGACCTCAAATTTATTAAAGGACTTGAACACAAAGAGTCAAGGATTTTTTATAAAGAGATATTCGGTGGATTGGTGGCATGAGCAAGTAGAGTAATTTATTTCTTGAAGTGCTTCTAAAAATTTGTAAAAAAAGTGTGAAGTGGAGTGGACAAAATGTTTTTATAGAGCCTTTTAGTGATCAATACGATATATTATGGTTCAAGTTCACAAAAGATATTTACAATTGGTTACGAGTGTTGCAAATAAAATAAAGGACTAGTAATCATAGTAGATCTCCCCATATATTTACTCCGACCGGTTCCAGTTTGTTACACCGGTTCGACATGGACCTAACTCGCTGTTGATTTTTTCATACAAGCTACTTTAGAAGGATACATTTTCGAAGCTTATTATACAAGGCTATCTATAATTTTCAAGGTCAGGCCATGTTCATGTCAGGTTCGGGGAAGGCTATTGAAGGATATTCTATTGTGGGCTAAAGTATTAATGGTGGAAGAGAATTCCTTCTTCGTCTAAGGCCAATCCATGGTCAGATGAAACTGGCGTATTTGGGGAGTGGGTTATAGGAAGAGAAATGTTACTTGTTGTGAGCAATGAAAATGTTGAAGGAATGGATGTAGATGACTACCGAAGGCTAGAGATCCGACGGCACAAAGCAGAGGGTAGGGATAGTCAGAGGAATGGCAAGAGAAGGCTTTGAGAGAGATCCATAGACAAAAAGGGAGTTGCACCAAGTAGCGGTGGTGTTAAGTAGCCCAAAGTGCGAGAAGGAAGAGTAAGTTGGATGGAGTTTCCGAACAAAGGAGATAGAGATAAATTAGGTGGGTGGCTCAAAAGACAGAGAGGCCGAGACCACTCGTTGACACAGTCGAAGAAGCAAAAGAGATTTCCTCCCCCGCTAGAAGAGATGGAGACATTAGATGGATCGAGCTCTATAGGCCATCAGAAAAGGGCCCAGCTTATGACATGAATTTCTCTAAGGAGGAGGTTTTTCTCTAAAGATGATGCATCTATCGAGAATAATAATTTGTTTCCCAAATGTTCTTAGGTAGCACTTCCCCCGACCTTCCCCTGCACTTTATCAAAACCCGTTCAATCTCTCTCTAAGCCGCTTAAAATTATAAAGGCTCGAAAAGTACATAATACCTACAAGATCGGTATCTTTGGTGAGAAAGAGTAGTTTTCATTTGAGTCTCCAAAGGTATTACAACCCGTTCACAAGGGTTCATACTTGTTCCTATGTCGATTCAACCATGTATGGTTGGAAACATGTAGGTTCTTTGATTTGCATCTAGGGATGTCAAACAAAAATTGGTACTTGTGTGAGTTACTCGTGATGATCTTTAAACTCGGATGCCACTAAAATAATTAAATTTTAACACTCCCTATGAAATAAAGACAAAGGTGGTGCATCAAGTGGTATGCATTGCAATAGAATCCTACAATAGATGAAGTTCGATGGGAATTTGTTCAAGGGTTCAAACTTCCACGTACTAACCAACAGGGTTATATGAAATTTTGTAAATCAATGTTAAGAGGGAGAAACCACGTGAAATGATGAAAACGTTTAAGGATGCCATTAGAAAGTTGAGCTACTCCATTGATCCCAATCACCAAGTGGGATTGGTTCATCAAAGCATCGCTGCCACTCACTCGCATGTTGTTCGCTCAACAAAATATTGACACTCTACAAGATGTGTTTCCGAATACAATCAGATAGAAGCTTCAGGCAGGATATCTACACGAGCACAAAGGGGGACTAAGCCCAAATACACACTGATAGGATTTGCAACATCACTATCGGATATGATTGAGACGCTAAGGGACATGCCCCTTCGTAACTCGTATAACCTCATATGGTGTACCAATTTCCACATTTAGAAGGGAATCATGCCATAGAGTGCTCCAAGATTGAGGGACCAAGCACTCCTCCGTATTGGCAAGGACCTCTACATCCTTAGCCGCTATAAAATTTTAAATAAATTAGTACACAGCACATATTCAGCTGCACATGGTTTCATGCTTTTTACCAACCCATAGGGTGCATCTCAATGAATACTATGAAATATTCTCATATGGACATGTTTCACACATTTGTCCAATATTATAGAAATATTCAATGTCCCATACTACCCTTTGTGTGAATTTTGTAGTTCACTACTCACCACATCGATCACAGGGCATTAGATGCTCTAATCGATCACTTGGATCATTCTTCCTTTAGGATTAATGTAGGTTCTCGAGGGAAAGGTGGTGGATGAACAAGGGGGAATAACATGAGGTAGAGGTTTGATCCATTGCTATAATTGTAATTAAGAGGGGCATGTTGCTATATACTTCGCTACCTAGAAGACCATGCTTTCTAGTGCGGTAGTCAACAGCATGCATCGAGATTTCTGTGACCACCACTAGATGGGAGGAGTGAAATTGGAAAAGGAAAAGAAGATTTGATTAATGCAACCACAGGAACCCGAAACAACTTTGATGTCAAACATTAACATAGTCACCTTGGGGGGGTAAGAAGACCGAAGCTGACTTTGGGGCCACCGAGCAACCAAGGATCATAAAGCATGCCTCACCAAAATGTTCTTATGACTCCAACTAGTAGAAGAAATACTATAAATATGCCACAAAGATCATCAACTAGCTGGTTCTGACTTATGGAACCAGGGAGAGAAACCATAAATTTTAAAGCCTAGAACTCCAAAATTTCAACAAATCAATTTCCAACCTGTAGTAGAGTGGTTCAAGTTATTAGTACAAATCATGAATGGTGAGTAGACGTCAAGGAAGTTTTGGAAGAGGCTTAAAGATGCTGTTAAATATGGGGAGCTCTTAGGTAAATCTCTGTCTCTTCTAATTTACTTGAAAGGAATCTCAAACACGGCAGATGAATAATAAAGGAGTGAATAGAATTTCATGTTGATTCCTGGATTATGTGTCCCGTATCAAGGACACTATGCTAGATCTGTGTTCATACATGAACATACTACCAAGGAAGACTTGAAAAACCTTGGGAATACCTAAGCTGGAATTATCCTGATTCATTAAGTACGTAGAATTAGTAAATTTATACCTGCAACACGTCAAAGATGTGAAGTAGATATAATAGTGGTAAATATGTAGTGTAACTCGAAGTCAAAGACATCATGGAGATAAATAACCCTATCCGCATTGTTGGGGATAGATTGAGCCTTCAAAAACTATGTAGTGATTGACCTAAAGAGGGAAATAATCACTTTAAAGGTGGATGATGGCAAGGTGATCTGAACCTTGGATCCTTATCAAGGCCCCAGGTTCACCGAGCTAGTGGATGACATGGAGGAACTTGAATTGTCAGATCAATTATACCAACTCATAATAGGAAAATAGAAGATCTACATCAATCCTACAAAGGGATGGTCTGATTAGTTTGAGAAGTGTTTAAATATCTAAAGTCGAATAAGAATTTGTTTGGGATTATTGGTAGCAAGGAGGCCATGAGATCCACTCAAGGCAATCCACAACTATTCTTTGTATCCATTGGGTTTGTATAGATGTATTAAATTTCCTTTTTTTTAATTGTATACGCTCCGTTATTGATTTAATCGATGAATTTTATTTGAACATCTTGGAGGCACACAAGGTAAATTTTATCAATGTCACCCTTTCAATTATTGAAAGGGTATGGGTTCCATCACAACCATCTATGGGGTGGAGACAGTTTAAGTTCGTACTGATATGCGCATTCAAGTATTTAGAATAAGTCAAATTAACATCCTTATGATGAAGGTACACTAATCCTCGCTAGCATATATGTAATTGTAACGATACTTGGACCAAGGAAGTACTTCCCGAGATTTTATGGGTGCATAAATTTGTTCACACTCTGGGAACATTCCCCTAGGCTTGGTACCTTAAGGAGGATATAAGGAGGAATAATAGTGAGTGGGATCACATGATAGCCCAATTCATCCGTGATTTATCCTTTGTCGATACCCATGAAAGGATAACAATTTCCTTAAAATTAGTTAGAGGCCTTGTTCCCATCAAAAGATCTTAATTAGGATTATTACATCTAGGATGCGTTCAATCATTCCTATGAATGAGAGTTTCACAGGTTTGCTTGTGTGGGAAGGTAAATCTTGAACTGATGATAATTTACTTAGAAGGGTTGAGGCATTTGAACTTCAAGGAATTCATGGGGGATAAGATGATAATGATGGCCCTAAAATGAATAGTCCACAACTACAACCTCTCGAAGTTGTAGAATAAAAACATTATGACTCAAGAGAAAACCAAAACGGTTTCCACCAGGGACTATTGGGATGAAAAAACCACCAAGTGAAATCTTCGATCCGTGGAGTATGAGGAATTTTTCCTCATAGCTTGTAGAGATCAAAAAAATTAAAGGGAAGTTAGAAGAAATTAAGATCGTGCAGAATCCAGATGTGAGACCAATGAAACATCACCCGTATCGAATAAACCCAAGTGTCAAGGAGAAGGTAAAGAGAGAGATTGATAAGATGTTAACAAATGGGCCTCATCTTCCTGGGCCTGATAAAGATGAGTGGGTCTGCCTAATTTTCATCTAGATCAAGAAGGATTCTAAACAAATACGAGTCTTTCTAGATTATGATCTAAGAATTCACGATCCATGATCCCTTTCTTAATCCATTTAGCCACGAATTAAGGTTAGATAATATTTGTAATAAGGCATATTGTCACGAATGGGTTCTCTAGTTTCTACTAAGTTCGTACAGCAGAGGAAGATAAGATGAAACCACCTTCACAACTGAATGGGGATCTTATGCCTACCATGTCATGTTGTTTGGGTTGAAGAATGGCAATTAAAAATTCTATATCAGAGAAAGGAACTATGCCACTAATAAACATGGGTCTTGTGATGGTGTATTCACTTTAGAGATACATGCACTATCTTCTAGTGGTCCCAAAATATTTCTTCACTAACACTTTGCACTAAAGTATCTAGTCGATAATATTGTGCTATAAAGGAGGACTTTCATATATGGCTCTTTGCTGTCGTTGAGGAGTTTATCAATTCATTGTGAAACTAGGAAGGATAATTCAGCTCCAACTATCTCCCATCTAGATTTAGGCGAGTAGGAGAGTCAATAGATGACCAATTATCGCATATTGATCTATTGCGATTTGAGGCCATCCTCGACAATTTGGAGGACTCACACTATTTTTAACCATTGGAAAATTTCTGGTAGAATACACAAGAACTCCGTAGAAGGCATATGGTGGTTCAAGCATGTGAACTACCACCATTTCAAAGCCACAATTGTATAAAATGGGTCTCAACTAGATATTTCGATGATGTGTCCTCAAACATGAAAATAAATAAGTGATATGGTAATTCCACTCTAGAGTTACAGGAGGAAACGTAGGGAGGGAAGCCACCATGAGAAAGGTACTACACACAAGACTCTAGTGGCCTACATGTTTCTGGGATGAAAAGGAGTATGTTAGGAAATGTGACATTTTCCAATAGGTGGGACGACCATTGCACTATGATGAACTTCCTCTCTGGCCCGCATGTGCACTCTAGGCATTCAAAGAAGGATTTGTGGGTCATCAATCCATTAGCATGTCACCATATCACTAGTAGAAAATGGATAATTAATTACTAAAAATGACTAAAATTTGCATATAAAAGACCATTTTTCTACTGGTAATGAATAGCTAATTTACAAGATCTTATAATGCGACCAACTTTAGTCGCGCTTAGCTTAGTCATTAATTGGTTGTCTCAATTTTATCGTCTAGTAGTATATTTAGTCATAAATTTGGTCATTAATTTAGTCATTATCATGCTCAAGAATTAACTACAAAATATACAAACAAATATCTTACTATATGATCACCAAGAAACCAATAGTAGACTGAAAGAAAAATGACTAAAATGTTGGTTCTGTTATAAGATATTGTAAATTAGCTACTAGTAGTCAAGTATATATGAAAATTTAAATATCATTTGGGCCAATTAATGACCAAAGAAATGTGACTAAATTTTAAGTTATGTTATAAGATAATCGTAAATTAGCTACTAATAGTCTTATATATGTGTAACAGTTTCATTTGTAATCACAATTATCATTTATTCCTTTTTTTTGTAATTTCATATAAATGACTAATTTAGTAGTTTATAGTCTATTTCCATTATTTTTATTAATAATCATTATAAACACCTAATTTAGTTGTATATTCATTTATTTAGCTACTTAATATTCAATATAAACTACTAATCTAGTAGTTTTTGGATTTATCTATGTGTTCATTATTAATCAATAATAAATTAATAGTATGATTTGGTGACTAAATTTAAAAATGTCATATAATGTGCATCTTCATCTAATATGAAAAAGCAAAGTTTCATATTCTATCATAATGGTCTAAAAATTTCTAAGTGAACTATAACAATTTCTACCATAAATTATATTATATAAATGTTAAAGTATTAAGCAATACAGTTTCCAACTTAATATTGGTTGGATAGTAATTTACACATGAAATGATGTTTCATCACTTCAAAACATTATCATTGTGTTTCAAAGGCATTGAAGATGAATTCACCAACTTTGAAGGCTTGACCATCAGTCTCTATGTGTGTGTCTTATACGAGATATTGAATCTAAGGGTATCACTAGGCCATTTCTCTTCTCTCTCTCTCTCTTTTTTGCATCCGCTAATATTCCAAGAAAGAGCTTTCCTCCCTTCTTTAATTCATGATTCTTACCATTAATAATTGTGTTATTTTTCCTAAAAACAAAGTAAAGATACAATGCGTGAGTTTAAGACATAAAACACAATCAACACTAGAATATAAACTAAAGTAGTAGGAATATAAATATTTTATACATATATAACTTAATATCAACAATGTCAAAGCCATTTTCCCCCATACATGCAAGAAACTTGAACATTTTTTTCTTCAATTAAGGGATAGGCCACTATAATGTGGCCAAATGACCCGTATAAACAAAGAAAAATAAAATGCCATTATAGAAAATAAACCTTAATAACTTAGTATCCAACCTTCAGAAAGCTTAGTGCCAATCATGTCAACTAAGTTACATGCTAAAAAGCTTCTTCAAGTTGTAGATAACTTGTGGAAACAACACCGAGGTGTATTGTTTAATCCTTGTCATTTAATTCACAAATAAAGATTTCATTTTCTGTAACAAAGAACTCATTAAGTATATAAACAACATGCTCAAATAAGAACATGAAAATAAACAATAGTCATAAAAACATTTTTACACAAATATTATTAGATTCCAATCAATATCATGTAATATTAATTTCATCTTCAACATTTTGTTGTTGTTTAAATGGACATGATACCAAGTATTTTCAATTTCATAGTTAAAATACAAACAAAAAATAAAAATAAATGTTCAAAATACAATCAAACAATAACAAGAGGATATCATGGAATGGTAATTGCAATTGCAGTAATTTCTTTTACTCATCCATCAATGTCTTGTCCTGGCATTCCCAAAACATTTTCTTGCCCAAAATAACCATGAGGTGAATGAATCATAACATTAAAAACCATAGGAATTCCTACTAGAAACATTTGCAAAGTTGATGGCTTGGGTCCTCGCTGGTCCCTAGCATCAAATGAATCATATCCAATAAGCAAGCTACGCCATTCCATCCTTTTTCCAATCAAATTTCTTGTAACCTTCCCACAAGAAAGCTTCAAGTAACAATGAAATGAAGGAATTGGCATCTATTTAAATTTTATATCTATAATATCGAATCGGGTTTGTTCCGTGAACATAATAATTCATATTTAAAGCCTCTGTATAACATGAGAAAGCATCAATCAAGTAGGACATCATAGTAATCAACTCAATGAGGTCCTCAAAAATTTCTTTTGCCAATATCAATATTTTCATCGCATACCTTGGGTAGAAAATAACATATCTCGCAAAAAAGAAAAATCTATATATTACTTATACTAAACTCGTATATATTTTATTCTTAGGAAACTTTTAAGATGTCCCTCCACCTTTACCAAAGCGAATTGTAGCTTGCTTAAACTTTGTATCCTTTTATTGAGCATCAATTTGCAAGATAAATGCCACACAATATTCTTTCCCATTTCTCAACATGATACATATGATAAATTGAAAGATACATAAAACCAAAGAGGAAAACCCTTTCTAACCAAATAAAACAAACAAACAATGCCTCTGACAAAACTTCATTCAAAATCAATAATATTGAAAAGAGGGACTAATGCCGCTTGACTTTGCCTATTTTTGTTATGAAAGTGCTCGAGCTCAGAACCAACAAATGTGAGAGAAAGTGTAAATGTGAAAAATTATGTTGACCTTGTGACTTCTTTCAAATGATGTAAATTATCCAAATATATCTATTACCTGTTCCATCTCAAACATTCTAGACCCAAAGGTGTATCACACCGGTTCAAGCAAACCAAAATTTTGACTCCCATAATTTCTTCAAAGTACACAAGCAACATTGCTAAGTGTTAGTCATGATTATTATGTTAAAATGTATATAAGATTCATTTCTATGAACTTAAAGAGTGACATTTAAAATATATAATGGTAATCATAATAATAATATTTATCTAAACAAAGAGTTTAATATTTATTTATATACACATAGAAAAATGTTTATATAACCATATGGACTATCGCCTTCACTTGCTTCATTAAACTTTCCACACCCAAAGGTGTATCGCACCGGTACATATAGAATACCCGGTGAACTAGTGGTGTTATAGCTATCAATTTTCATTTTACTAGAAACATATCAAAGAGATGAAAAATAGTGATAAATATGGAACAATGCTCAAGAAAACAAAGCCTGTGTCTTACAGAGCATAAATCCATTCTCCAAAAATCCCAACGGTTATACTTTATTATTAAAATTGAAATATAAATTATATTAATATGAAAATATAAATCATATTAAAATGGAAATATAAAGTATTATATTAATATGAAAATATAAAGCAAATATGCATTGTCACATAAATTATGAGAAAAATGATTCTCTATCTTGAATGTAATTAGAAAATAGACATCTACAAAGGATAGAGTACATGAAAACAACTCAAACAAACATCAAAATGTTACTCTTCTTCTTGAATGTAGATTATAAAATAACACCCATGAGGAGACATATATATAAAAACACCGCAAAAAATGACTAAGAAATGGATTAAATAAAAAACACGTATAAAATAGTGGAAAAACCATTTAAATGGTAAACTAGGAAATTAATATTGGAGAAAATTTTCCAACACAGAAATCATAAGTGGAACCTCTCTTCCATCCAACAGAGGAATTAATGTTCATAGGAGGAATACTCATCCAAAAATGTATGTTATAAAGATGAGCATTTAACAAGTTAAGGACACGTGAATGTATTTTTCATATAGTAGTGTTGAACAATTTATAGGTCTCATGTCTATGAAACACCAATTAATCAAAAATATACCACATATTACAAAACTAAAAGGAGATCCCAGCAAATTTATTAATTGTACCTTAGATTTTTTATATTAATGCTTCTTAGTACACTATAGTGGTGAAACATCAACAATCCTAAGGTAAGATATTATTTTTCCTTGACAGGAGCTCAAATCATTTACATTGTTGGCATAGCCGTAAAAACATTATGGCCATTATGGTTTGCTCAAGGCAAGGCCATACACTTTTTCAAGCTCAAATGATCTCATATGCCACTCGAAATTTATAATTGTATTTAAAAACACTTAGCTCTGAATCTCCACTCCCAGAGACCCAAAGGCTAAGAGGAGGCCCAACTAACCAAATTTCCACAAGCATAAAGCCCAAGAGATTGGACACTTCCTATAATAACACCCCACTTTAACCAATCTATTCTTGCCTCCATGCTGTATCCAGGGAATTGTTTATAGAGATTAAAATTCTAATTTTATGTGGTATTAATGACCAAATCAAAACCATATGTCTTTCAATATCGATAGTAGAATCAATAAGTGGAAATAATAGATAACCAACATTATGATAGATTCATCTCTCGTGGCTCTCTCGGGAAAATGCAAAGCTAGGTGTTAAGTCCCTATATTACTAGTGTAGTCCCTTATTGTTGTTGTAGTATTCCCTTATTATTATTTTTGTATCCCTATAACTCTCCATATTTTTATTATTGTGCCCTTACATTATTATTGTTAAAGTCGGGATAGGATTATATTGTGACCTCACACTCATATATATATATAAAGGAGGTTTTATTATTTGTATCATCCAAGAATTGTTCATTTATGTAATTTAAAAGAGGTTTCCCCCTAAGTGGCTCAATTATAAGGCATTGATCTCTCTTTTCTTCTATTTTTAAGTATAGTTTCATAACATTTGGTATTAGGAGCTTTGGATTCTAGGGTTTCACTCTCCAAACAGGTTGTCATGGAATTTTCTGCTATAAATTTGATTCTACGAAGGCTCAAGCTAAAAATTTTGCCATGTGAATCATAAATTTGAGAGGATCCTCGTGTAAAATTCTCAGATCTTGGTTCACAATATTTTCAGAGAAAGGATCTATGGAAGTTAGGTTTTGCAGTTCCCGAATTTCATCTAAAATAGGTGACCTTGAAAATCATCATAACTCTTTCGAGCATCGATTGGAATTCTCGTAAAATTATACAAAATTACATAGACTTTAGTTTTGTTTGTATCAATTTCAGATCCGAAGGGGAGGAAACAAAGTGACATGACACATTGTACAAGTGTGCTCATTGGAACCACTCTACAATTAGTTCATTTATGGAGATTGGGCATAACCTGCCTTGAAGCATCCAAATCAAATAGACCGTGGCATTCGAAAGAAGATTCATAGGGCTACTACAAGACTTAATTTTAGATATTTAGATCCAAAATCACAGAGATAATTCAGTCATTATCGAGCCCTCAAAATAAAGAAAGGTGTGTATTTTTTTTTCAACCGCATAAGTATTTCTTGAAAAATCGCATGAAGTGATTCCAAGGGCATATCAGAAACATAGATATCGCATTGTCTCTCAAACTCTCTGAAAATAATTCAACACCCACATTCCTCATACTCTACAATGACTATGAAGACGAATAAGTGCAACATGATATATCAAAATCACAAGAGCAAGTGCACCAAATTTTGTCCTCGCAAAGAGAAACAAAAAATGAAATGGAAGTTTTGAAGAAAGACATGAAGCTAAGATGTATGGTTTGAAGAAGGGAGTTCAAGCTACACATGGATGGTTTGAATAAAGGCGTGGAATCTAATATGGATGGTTTGAAGAATGGCATGCAAGACATGGAAGAAAAATGAAATATAACATGGAAGCAGAAGAATGACATAAAAGAAGACATGGAAGGTTTGGAAAAGTTGATACAAGAAATGATTCCTAATAGTGAAAATATAGTAGAGGAAACTCAAGGATGAGAAACAAAATAAATGTTAATCGTGGATTTCATAAACTCTAATGTTGATTGAAGACCCACCATATTCCAAAGATCGTATGAGAAAATTTGATGGTACATCCCGTAACATGGATATTACATAGAGCAATATTATGATCTCAATAATGTGCAACACACAAAAAGGTACACCTTGAAACTTTATATTTAGAACAAAAATACATCAGGTATGGTATCAATGGCTTGTTCGTAAAAAAAATTGTCACTTGGTCAATTTTTATGGAGGAAATGATAGTACATTATGATGATGCAAGAGAAAACCTTCTTTAGCCAATTGATAAATCTCAAACAAAAAGGGTTCAATGATGGAGCACATTGAAAACTTCCAAAAATTGAATATAAGGGGGTAGCTGATATTCCAAAGGGACACAGGATTGATGTTCTATAGGGACTCTTTAAAGGATAATATCCAACATGAGGTTCGCCTTTGGGAACCCTGAATATCTACTGGAGAAGCCATTTAGGTTGGCAAGAAAAATTGAATGTAAAATTATGGTGACAAGGAAGCTCTACCACTCACATCTATAAAGGTGGAAGTGTTGCTACCTCTAGACTCCACAACCCACAAGGTTGACACCACAACAATTGGAAGAAAGTTATTGCAAAAGGGATTTAAGTTACATCTATGATAGAAACTACACTAAAGGTCATAAGTGTGTTGAGAAGAAATTATTTTACAGATCAGTGGGAAGAGGAGGAAGAAAATGAACAAGAAAATTTAAAAAGAAGAGGATATATACAAGGAAACAACCCTAGAGAAAGAATAAATGAGTCTGATCATATCCTCAGAATGCATTAAGGTGGGACTGCTCACTCCCTCAAACTCTCAATATAGAAGGACATATCAAGAAGAAAGAGGTACAATTTTGATTGACTTAGGTAGAACCTATAATTTTATTCATTGTAAGGTAGCCATTGAATTTCTTCCTATGCCCAACACCAAAATGTCAAGTGATGGTTGCAAATGAGGAATCAGAATTTACTTTGGAAAATGCCATAATATCAAGCTAACTATGGGGAATATGTATTGAATGGTCTAATGCTTTCCATTCCAATGGAGGTGATGATGTTGTACTAGGAGTACAATGGTTATAATCTTTTGGGGATGGTAGATTTAATTTTCAAGAACTTTTCTTGAATTTTTTTCGGAAGGAAAGGAAGTTGAATCACAGGTATCGCAGGAATCCAAGAAAGATAATAAGCTCTAATTTCATGACAAAGCTTCTCTAAGAAAGAACAATCTATAAGTGAATTGCACAATTATGCTCACTAGAAGTTCCTACATAAAAATCATCTATTTCTACAGATTCCAAAAAGTCTTGGACAATCATTCCAAGGTGTTTGAAACTACTAAAGGATCTCCCACCTATTCATGATCATTATCATGCTATTCATTTGATTCCCGTGGATGTGTTCTCCAAGCACCAGCCTTACATATATCCTTATATCCAAGAGTGAAATTGAATATATGATCGCAAAAAAATGTTAGAGGGTGGTATAAT
Source organism: Pinus albicaulis (assembly GCA_034641835.2). Classification (NCBI taxonomy): domain Eukaryota; kingdom Viridiplantae; phylum Streptophyta; class Pinopsida; order Pinales; family Pinaceae; genus Pinus; species Pinus albicaulis. The sequence goes on along the minus strand of JAXQQM020059860.1, from coordinate 91,754 downwards.
TCAACCGAGTCGTTTTTTCTCTACTCCAATAGTATTGGTGCACAAGAAGGATGGATCATGGCGCATGTGTCTGATTATAGGAGCTCAATAAACTCACTATTAAAAGATAAATTTCCCATTCCTATGATTTATGAATTATTGATGAATTACATGGATTCAATTGATTTTTATTTAAGCTGGGATCTTCATTCAGATATCATCAAATTATAAAGAAGACCAAAGATATTTTGAAAATAACATTTCGAACTCATGAGGGTCATTATGAGTTTTTGGTTATGTCTTTGGCCTTATCAATGCACCTTCTACATTTCAAGGGTTGATGAATTCCATTTTAAAAACCCTTCCTTAGAAAATTTGTGTTAGTATTTTTTTGATGATATACTAATCTACAATAGGTCTTGGAAGGATCATGTTCAACATGTTTAAAAAGGTGCTCAAACTATTGGAGGAGAAAAATTATATGTAAAAACCTCCAAATGTTTCTTTGGAGTAAGCAAGAGAATATCTGTATCAATATCTCACGAGGGTGTTAAGGTGGGGACCTCAACAAATTAAAGCTACAAGGAATCAAATTCCTCACAACCATAAAGCAATTGCAAGGATTTCTTGGGGTTAACAACATATTACTTCAATTTTTTTAAGAATTATGGAGAATAGTAGCACCTATAACAACATTATTGAAGAAAGATGCATTTTCATCGACTCAAGAAGCTAAGGCCTTGGAACATCTTAAAGAGGAAATGTGCCTAGCACCGGTCTTAGCTATGCTAGAGTTCATAAAAACCTTATTGTAGAATGTGATGCCTTAGGAAATGGAATTGAAGCCAGTTTTTAATGCAGAAGGAAGACCCATTTGCTTTTGAAAGTCATCCAATCAAAGGAAAGTATTTACATAAAGCTATTTATGAGAAGGAAATGTTGGCAATACTACATGCACTAAAGTAAAATGTATGACCTTCCTAAATGTAAAGACACTTCAAGGTAAAACTAATCATGATAGTCTTAAACACTTTTTGGAACAAAGACTATCTTAAAAAGAGCAAGAAAATGGGTCAAAAGATGTTGGGTTATGAATTTGAAATCATCTACAAAAAAGGGAATCTAAATGTTGTTGTAGATGCACTCTCAAGAAAGGATGAAGAGGTGGAAGCATTTCTGTGCCATTTCTATTATCCAAACCGTGATTGATCACCGAAGCAAGGGATGAATGGAAGAAGGACTGCACATGTGGACACCATTCAAAAGTTGAAAAAGAATATCCTATCACATTTGATACATTTAGTTGGAAAAATGATTCCTTATGGTACAAATATCACTTATATATTTGTAATAATTCCCAACTAAAACAAAATATTCTTTTGGAATTTCACACTTTCCTTGGGAGGACACTCGTGATTTTTAAAAACTTACAACAGGGTGGAAGACAGCTTTTTTTAAGACGTCTTAACATGATATCTGTACCTAGAAGTAGAATGTTTGGTTTTCCACAAACTAAATTTGAAAAAATTAAGACCCCAAGTCTTCTAAAACCTTTACTCCATTCCAAGTCAACGTTGGGAGGATATTTCAATGGATTTTATCACATGTTTACCTAAGTCTCAAGGAAAGAGTGTCATCATGGTTGTAGTTAATAGAATTACTAAGTATGCACACTTTTGTATTATCTCATCCATTTAAAGCAAGGCATGAAGTGTTACTACATTTGGTATGGAAATAATTCAAAAGCTACAGGAAAAACCTATAGATTATCAGAAGTGACAAAGATCCCATTTTACTCGTAAATTTTTGGACAGCACTATTTTCTTGTTTGGGGTGCCCAACTAGTTCATAACCATCTTATCATCATCAACTGATGCACAAAATAAGATAGTGAACATATTTTTTAAGGATATATTCGTTGTTTTGTATCTAATAAAACAAACACAATGGGTCATATTACCTATATCGAATGGTGGTGGTATAACACTTTTCCATAATTATGCCCAAAATAACCCCATTTATGGCACTTTATGGATATCATCCAATCATTCATCACATCATATTTTAGAGAAAATTCTAAGGTTCAAGTAAAGTAAGATCAGATTAGTACCAAATAAACAAGTTCTTCCAAATTCAATCTGATAAACTCTAAATTTAGCACAAAATTGAATGAAACAACCAAAGTATCAAAATCAAAGCGAGAGAATTTTGATGCCTGGAGAATGGGTATTTTTACGGCTACAACCATACAAACAAATGTCCTTCAAGCAAGCCAAGAAGGATAATAAATTATCACCAAAGTACTATGGTCTCATAAGGTATGCAAAAGATTTGTACTATGGCATACAAATTGGAGCTTCCCGCTTCTTCCGAGTGAATCCAAGATGTTTCATGCAATAAGGTTATAGGTGACAAAATCTAGCTCAAACACACATAAAACTTGATGAGGAAGGAAAAATCATATTGGAATCTGAAGTGCTCATAGTGAAACAAGAATCGCACAAAGCCTATGAAATTCCACTAATTTCATAGTATCTCATCAAGTGGAAGAACTTACCCACTCGAAGATTCTACATGGGAGGATGAGAATTTTATACAAAAGCATCTAGAGTTACCAAGCATTGAGGATAACATTTTTCAAGGAGAGGGGGCATGTTAGTCCCCATATTAGTGTAGTCCTTATTGTTAGTGTAGCCCTTTATTGTTATCAGTTGCCTCGTAACCCCCATATAGTTATTATTGTGCCCTTAAATTATTATTTTTAGGCCGATAGATTATATTGTGACCTCATGGGAATTATGTTATACATAAATGAGGTTTTTCATTTGTATCATTCAAGAATTGTTCATTTACATAATTTAAAGGAGGTTTCCCCTCAAAGTGGCTAAATTTCTCAGGCGTTGATCTCTTTTCTTCATTTTTGGAGCTAGTTTCCCATAACACTAGGATTTAGGGTTTCAACTACACAACATCATCTATCGCATTTAATGACTTTAAGGCAAGATATAGATTCAAAGGATAGTCTCCACCTTCTAATTATAAATAAAATTAACCCTGAACATTATTTGATGGAATATTTACGTGAATGAGTATACAACTATTGGTTTTTAGGCCTCACAAAGCTAGCTCAATTGGTCTAGTTCCTCACTAAATAACTCTGCCAATGGGAGGTCACGAGGTGAATTAGTCCTTGAAAAATCTCTTGGTTTAGTCTTCAATGAGTCACAATAAGAAGTGATCCCTTCGGTTGGATCTTCAGGATAACTTTTGTGGACTTAGTGTGCCTAATTTCGACAAGGAGACAATGTCACATAATTCTTTTTTCTCGATAATATTCCAAGCTTGACTTAATTCATCATTCCTTGTAGTCCAGGGACCCTTATGATACAATACATTAAATTTCTTACTTAACCCTCTCACAGAATATATTTTCCTCGTAAACTCGTTACAATTATTTTCTAATTGTAACATTATATTTTTCTAGTGAGAACTTTCTTCACTCCTATAATATCGTTTGTTTTGTCTTTAATGTCCAATTCTTCTAATTCCTCTTTTTTTTTTTTTTTTTGAGTTTAGAATTTGATTATGGCTATTACATCACTTGGTTCAAGATCAATTTCCTTACACTTTCAATCATATTTTTTTATTTCATTACTAGTTTATATTGTTCAAAGATAATCTCAATGATGGCTACATATTAGTTATTTCTTTATTTATTTCAATCCAAATATTCTTAGATTGTGCAATGTGTTGTTCCTATAATATTTTTATTTTCTATATATTGTATCATTTGGGGAAATCTTGTGAATTTTTCTATAATTCATGGAGATAAGCACCATCTATTTTAAGCTTTTTTGTTCTTGTAACTTATCTAATTTATTTAAAGTTTTTCAATCAATTTAACTTTAATAGTTAAATCATTGATTTCTTTAGTCGCATTTGTTGGTGGGGCATCGAACTATGTTTCTACTAATGAAACTGTTGTTGTGACTGATGTTGAAGTTGATGTTGTGGCTATTGTCAAGTAGATGTTTCTATGTCGTTGTAAATTGCTATTGGAACTACAACTGGACAAGTTGTGTCGCTTCTTCTCTTTGAGGAGTTTTAATCTCCTTTTCATTTTTTGGAGATTTATCGTTTTGTTCAATTATTATTTTGAACAAATCTTATTTTTCTTTTTCTAACTTCGCCAACTATTTAGTTTTTTTGGATCTTCCATTCAAGAGAGTTTCACCGTTTCCTTAAAACTGCTATGTCTACATTCTTTTTTTTGATAATTTCTTCACGATTTCTATTACCGGGATCATATCCTAATTTAATTACTATCTCTTCTAAAGAATTAATCTCCGTATATTTAATGAGAATAATATTCTCAACCTTAATTGTGTTTGGATGTTTTGTACAAAATTATGAAGTTGAACACAGAAGAATTAATGAAGTGTTGAAGATCATTTCAACCGATTGTGTATGTAGATCCATCCGATTTATGGGGTGAATGGTTTTTGTATCAAAGGATAAACCGTTGCTTACAATAACTTCGTTGTCTAAGGCTAAGTGAATATTGTGTTCGTTAGTCATCGTATTTTGCACTTTTTGGTGATGACTAAAGTTCGATAAACAAGTTTTCCAAAGAATTGATCTAAAATTTGTCAAATTTTCCAATAAGAATAATCTATAAAACTTTTTGCCCTCTTCCTTTCAAATTCACCCATGACAAGATGAAACTTCATTATCAATCTTACCTCACCTCACCTATACTAGTCGCCCACCACTCTAAAGAGAAAATCCAAATTCATTCAAATAGTCCTCCTAAGTTAGGAAGTGGTGCTTTAAGGAATTTCTCCTTGGAAAACTATCCAAGAGCCAAAAACCTCCATATGGTATGCATCAGTCATAACGCACTCCCACTCTACTAATGAAGTTGTTTATACCCCTAAGTCGCGCCACGTATACACCTAAGTCTTGGCAATTCATAAACCATAATCTCAAGCCGATTTTAGGCGTTTTACGTGTTGTTTGATGGATTCTTTCAGACAGAAACATACCAAAGATTCAAAGAAGATACTTTTGGTGCCACATGAGAAGACAAACAGTTTCTCAATGTGATCTGAGCCCCGAGATGTGTCTCTGTGGCAAAGAGTTTCTCATCAAGCTCTTGCAACCTCATTCACGGGCCTCGGGAAGCGACGAGGAAGAAAAACAACACTGCCAAGAGGTTGTTGATAGCACATGATCTAGAACCTCCTTCATCTATAAGAAGAGGGTTTTTGAAAGAGCCTCCTATCCGTAGCGTAGGGCGATGGCCAAAGTTTGACTTCAAGAGTTGCAACCGACCGAAAGACATATATTTGTTTTTAATAAATGGGAAGGAGACAAAGGAATAGGGTTTTTCTCAAGAAAAGGTGATGGCTAGCTGCGAAGTGTGCGTAGGTTCTAAAATAATCATAGGAGTTTTCATTACCTTTTGGCTATCAAAGCAAACCCATATAAACCGACGTGTTTATCCTCATTGAAGAAAGGTTGTGGAAAACAAATATAGTCAAAAGGGTAAAAAGAGGTCTGATCTCAAAACAAACTCGCCATCATGGTTTAAAGAGAATGCCTTCAAACAGCTCATCAGTGGGACAAGAAGGCAAAGTACATTTGGTTTTCCAAAGAAAGTCCGCTCCCATAACAAAAGACTAAAGACACCAACGTATTTGTTGAGCAGAGAAATGTCAAAGTGCCCTTCTTAGACAGAGGATGATTAGACCTTAAGATCAATGCAACTATATTTTTGCATCTACGTCAAGCAAAGACTGCCATCTAATTATATTTACACCGGCAGACAAGACTATCCTCATAACATCCAGAGTAAAGTGTCGCCTATGTTGCAAAAGTGGGAAAAAGGGACCCTCTCTGGCCAAAATGTGAAAGAAACCTCCGCAACATAAAATATCCTCTACGTGTCCTTTTTTCATACAAAGCACCCGAAATAAAAAGGGGTATTGAGGTGATAGTTCAGCTTCTTCCTCAAGAAAGAGCACCGGCAAATAAGTATGCTGTGTTCATAAAGTACAAAAGAACTTGGCATTTTCTCTCGTGTCTTTCGAAATCATCAAGGCAAATCCCATATGCCACCGCCACAAAGGAGACATTCTTCCCCAAGTGAGAGACACCAAAGTTTTAAAAGAAAATTTTTCAAAGGGTTATATTCCTTCCAAGAGGAGAAGAACTAGCTTAGAGAAATAAGCATTGTCACCATGATCTTGTTTTAGAAAAGAAAGGAGTCTTAGCTTTGATATCACCACAAGTATGAACTTCATGTTTTGAGTTTAAAAAATAAAGCCTTGTTGGAATGTTTTTCAAAAACTCCCCTCAAGTATGCACCAAAGGTTTTGTTCCTTTTTCAAATACAAGAGGTAGGACTTCGTTGCCCGCGCATTTTCACCTTTCAACACACCAATGATTCCCTCGTCGCCTCAGATCGAGAAAAGCGTTCGTAGAAAATTACACGTAGGTTTTTAGTTTTGAGCTGCACCGCGTTCATAGATGCGCGTGGTGCTCGACGCGTAAATTACAAGGCTAACAAGGCCGCGTGGCGTTCGTAGGCACGCGGCGCGCCCTCGTAGGCCTTGGCCTGCCGGCCCCGATGTGACTCCTACACCAACTTATGTACCTTCCTCACAAAACACACCGCACATCTTTCAATGGTTCTAACGCTCCAAACCACTGTAAAAGTCAAGCCAAACTCCTCAAGAAGCTCTCATTGAGTTTTAGAGGTATTTCTATGTGCCTTGGTTTTTCAAAATTGCTATGATGGGAAGGGGTTAAAAACTACGCTTGAGTTTTATGCAAAAACGACATTTTTGTCGTATAATGAGGCTACAAAACATCAAAAAAAGGTTGAATTTGCATTAGTATGAATAGCCATTGCGACGCTTTCAAACCGTGATGAAACAAAGTCAAAATCTATCACCTATGTGCACTGTTGAAGACAAAAGGGAAATATAAGGTTTTTAGGGTGAGAACAAAGGTCACTTGTCTAACAAAATGATCATTAGATAAAAAACTTTGTGACTTCAAAATATCCTCAAAACATCAAAAGGTAGGGGTGACCTTACCACAAAAATACGAATTTCTATTTTGATTGTGTTTATCTTTGCTAACTATGTATTTTTTTTATGAACATTGGCTGATTGATATACAAAGGCAAGAAAAGGCAAAAGATCCCAAAGAGTAGGGGTCATATACCAAAGGAGGGCATTTCTCACTACATTCAAAACCATTTTTGCCTTATCAAACAAAGTGAGTTGACAAAGTCGACATTTAATTTGGTTTGAAGAAGGCATTTCAAAAAATTTGAGGCGCTTGCGTTTCAAGAGCTTAGCCAGATCAAAATGCTCCCCAGGAAAGATAGCAAAAAGTGGGGTTGCACAAGAGGTAAGGAACCACCTCCACCAAGGGGAGAGTCACATAACACACCCATATATCCTATTCAATTTTCATGAGGTGGGGTGTTTGGATTTCATGAGATACAAGAAGTCAAAATTTTCTCCTTTAATACATTTGTGCAATCTTGAGGTTCAAAGACAAACATTTCCAAGTGGCGTGCCTCGATTTCAAGTTCTCCGAGATCCATATCCAAGGCTACTAAACCTCACAGCTTAGACAAGAAATGGTTCACAAGCTCATTTAGACCTGATGACTGCCAAACCCTTCTCAAGCCCGATACGAGAAACATGTCTCGCTATTTTCCCCTTCTCTTATCTTCTAGCTACTTCATGTTCCCCTTATGAAGATTATAATGAAGTATTTCACTTGTGAGGGGAGATTTTCCCGAGTTTATGCATACCACATCCGGATCGTTGATGCATTTCACAAGAACCAAGCAATGAATCTTCCTTTCTTCTTGTGCAAAAGCATTGAGAAAATGGCCTCTCTGTCTAGAAGAATTCTCCATCGCGTAAAATAGCTTCTATTCATCACTTCTATTAAAATCATCATCCTTTCACCAAATTTCCTTGAGAAGAGAGAGGTTTCATGGGATGTTTTCTATCAAATAATTCGGATTTTCCACTGCCCCCGGCAGCCCCCCATACATCCCCACATCTCCTACTTCATTGCCTTTCCCCTCCTAGTAGGCCTATTCCTAAAGGGCTCAAGTTCAACACAAAGACAAAACAAAAGAGCAGTGGGAGAAGGAGAAGAAAGGCCAAGCATAAGTAGAGGAAGAACATATAAGGAAGAAAAGATGAAGAGCATCAAACCGAGGATGAGGCGTAGTACGACGTTGGTGATGATGTACAACAGCAGAACAAGAAGAGGAGAGCAACAACAAAGATCAAGAAGAGGAAGGGCCACAGATGAACAAGATCAAGAAGAGGAAGGCTGGCAAAGTAGTGATGAACAACATCAAGATGACTAATTGAAGTAGTTTGAACAACAAAATGAACAAAAGAAATTGAGACATGTCACAGCATGGTATTGATGACCAAGGGCAAAGCAGGAAAGGAGTGCGTAACAACATCAAGGTATTGGAGGAGAAGCAAACAGCCTAAAGAAGACACACAAACAGCCTCCAAAGGATGATTCACAAGAGGCCTCAAGAAGAACAAAGAAGCTTCAAGAAGGTGACAAAGGAAAAGAAATCATGCCTCCTTCTCCTAAAAAATACCAAGCCCAGACAACAAGAAAGAAAATGCCTAAGGCCGGCTACCCAAAAGTGACAAGAGTTCTCCATAGCCAAGGAAAGCCAAAACCCCACATTGACTTGCCTAGAGGAATAGCACAAGAATATCCTTCCAAGGCAAAGGGAAGGGCAAGGCAGGAGAAGGTCATGAGCATGAGAGTGCATTGAGCATCATCCCAATCCCAAGTGATGATAGCGATAATGAGGCACACATTCTAGAAAACCTTTTGATCCAAAGAGAGAGGCAAATTGGCACATTGAAGGATGACCTTCATCAGGCAAGGAATTTCAATCTATTCTTGCAAATCCAAAATAGACAAATGAGTGTCCACATGGCTATTCATGAGACAAGGGCAACTAAGTATAAGAAAGAGGCTTCCAAAGCCCAAGCAAGGGTAGATGAGCTCATAGGTGATTTTGATGAAAGTGAAGAAGAAGACCAGCCTAGGTGAAAGAGGCCTAGAACCATAGGGCTTAAAGGAGCCCTTGAAAGACAAAAAGAAGAGGAGCAAGCCCTTCTCCAATCCACTCCCCTCACTGCACTATTTGAACAAGAAATTGAAAATAATAAGGAGGCATGGCTTGAAAGATTCAATGACCATTTGGAGAGTAAGTTGGAGAAGGAAAATAGGGATCTAGAGCTTCAAAGGAGGATGACGAAGCATTACCAGAAGCTAAATCAGTTTGCCCGGTGCAAATTAAAGGCTGCTCAAGCAAAGCTAAAGGAGGCTAAAGGGAAGCGCCCGGCACGGAAAGGGAAGAAAGACACATCAGGACTTGAGATTTTAGCTTCTGCTTCAGAACATGTTGCCAAGGACCCTTGAGGGTCATACACACCGATTTTGGGCAAATTTTGACATACTTTGGTTTTTGGCATTTTTGAGTTTTTGGTCAAAACTCATGAAATTCGCCATTTCATGTTGGGGATTCATCAAAGGAGGAGAATGGTATCATTGGATGCCATAATTTCAGGAGCACACTCTCAGTGATTTTCAAGACATTTGGATGTCATTTTCTCCCCCAAAATGGCGAAAAATGCTCGTTTTTTGCACACTCTGCCCGGTCTATCAGCAGACTGTAATTTCTGGATTTTTACACATAGGTTCCATTTTGGAGGAATTCTAGGCATTAGATTGAGAAAATTTTAGTTGTTCCAGAAAGTAGACACTTAGAGCTTTCCAACGAGCTATCATGAGCCTTGTTTCGACATCGGGAAGGCTGCCAAATGTTGCCAACAAGTCAGGGGACCTTTTGCTGATATAAATTTTGAATATTTTTGTAAATTTTGAACCTTAAAAAACTACTTTTTCCTCATGTGCGTTTAGCTATTTTTTCACATGAGAAGTTATGAAAAGTCAATTAAATTCTCTTTTTTTAGCATTTTTTAGATATTTTATGATATATTTTGTGCCTTGGGCTTTGCAAAGCCTCAAGGACAAGTTTAGATATTTTGATTAGGCCAATGAGGATGCAAGTTGAACCATGAGGTTTTCCTCACTTGAGCCTATATATTCCAAAGGCTTTCATTGTAAACAAAGGCTAAACTTGAGGAGAGAAGCAATATATGGTCATATAATCTTTGGAAGAAATACTTGTCTTATGCTTTTGGATTGCCTCTTGGATGCTCTTGGATGAATGAAGAAGGATTGTTGTTGGATTCCATGACTTGGTAGAATGGTATAATGTATCTTGCTTTGTTGTTGTCTTCTAGTTTTCATTCATGAATACATGTTTCTTGCTTGCTATAGATCAGTAGAGAAAAAATTTGAGATATGCCCTTGGAGGCACCTCAAATTTCTTGTTTCTTCATAACTTTCATGTTTTCCTTTTCCTTAGTTATATTAAAGAATTCTTAACTGCTCTTTAATAACTTGAGGACATTTTTGCTTGTTTCATTCATAGTTCTATACATGCTAAGTATGACTTACGGTATGCCCTGCTTACCTATGGTTAGTTATAGTTCCATCCATGAAATTTCTCTTTGACTGATTAGATTATCATTTTGTTGAACCAAGGAGGCCTAGTTCCGATCTAGCCCTTTGCCTAAAACTATGAAAATCTAGTTGTTCAAAGTGCCCAATAACTTAAAGTACTGTGTTTAGGCGTTCCGGCATAGTAAGTTAAGTTTTTTGTCTTCCTTAAGTGTTTTCCCCAAAGTCTGATAGCCATTTCCCAAAGTTAGAGGGTCATATACTTCTATGCGTGGCTTGAATGTTTATTTCTATGTATTGATTAGCTTATAGTTACATTTTGCATGATTAATGGTTTGCCCTACCATGTTTTCTGTTATCTATTAAACTAGTTATACTTGAAACTCTTGGTTGTTCCCAAACCTGATGTCCATTTACTCCATTTTGCCCAAAGATCCTTTCTACCTTGAATCAAATCGGCCCTTCAACAGCCTTGTATCACCATCTGAAAGCTTTCTTGACCTTTTCGACCCCATAGCCCAGTTGATCTGACATCTTTTTACCTATCTCATGTCTTTGATCAGTTTCATCCCTCACAACCTAAAAAACTAAAACAAAAAAAACCTACCTCATAACTTGCCTAAAATCAGAACACAAATACGCAAACACACAGATATCCCTTACACATAAAGAGAGATCCCTCTCTGAGTCCAGGAAGGCTAGGTCCTTGGGCTCCAAAGCTTGGTTTGATGTTACACTGTCATTTGGCTTGCCAATCAGCCAAATCACGGGACCCTAACATAATGGCGATCACGGTGGGACTCTGAGTAATAAACAAACTTAGTTTCCATCATCTTTAGAGACCTTTTGAGAATACTATCTGATTGAATTATCCCACCACTCACTAACATAATGGCGATCACACTGGGACTTATTGAGTACATGACAGTCTAGCAAACTTTTATAGACTCTTTAGTCCTTCAACTTTTAACTTAAACCATCAGCCTTTAGAATCATTTAGTGTAAAATCTCTGTTTCACCATATTAGTAAAGTGATGAATTAGGTTTATAACACTCTTACATACTAGGCTGCACATAAAACTCAGAAAAAACCACAAAAACTCCCTTAGATTTGTTTTTGAAAGTATTCATGGTGGACCATACACATATACCTCAAAACATCTAAAAATCCACCTAGCGACTCCACTAGCCTCTAGTAGGCTTAAAACTCCATTCAAACCAAAAAATTCATAAAACCATATCTTTCTTCTAACTCATCTTTCCAAGAACTTAAAATTAGGGTGGAAAAATATGTAATTAGTGACAAACTAAGTATAACTTAGCGATTCGGAAAGCCCCACCTAAACATAGAAGATAAGCGGAAACCTTCTTGTCAAGAGAACCTTTAGCTTGACCATACAGCCTAGAAAACTATTAAAACCAAGTGAATCACTCTTCTTTGCAAGATTCCATCTCAAAGCTTGCTATAAAATTTTTCCAAAGCATCTTTGATAGTATGGGTGGTGGACCATAGTTCTCATATAAATCCACTTGGCAACTCCACTAGTCCATTCTTTTCATTTTTGACCATCCTTCACATCAGTAGAACTTTAGAGAGACCATCCATCCGAAACTTTCACAAATACCATCCTCTCTAAACTCTAGACCCAAAATCTAGCTTCATGAAGAATCCACACCAGATCTCATCCAGACCCAAATCCCCCTATCATAGTAGATGACCCAGAGAAGATTCTGTGGCAAGCTTCCGAAACTGACAATCTAGCTACCAATAAGTCCATCCGTAAAACACAATCGGTACCAGAAAATCTTATAGCCTTGCAGGATTCCCCTTTCGACTTAGAAATAGAAAAATCTCTGTTTAGAAGCAAGTCACAAAGTAAGATAGACTTTGAAAAACTTGAGCCCCTAGATCTGCCACAGAGCCCTAGTAGAGAAGCTTCACCTACCACACCTCCCGATTTTCAGCTTCTCCATCAATTTGGCTCCTACCATCCCAAATCTGCTCAAAACGAAGTCACTAGTCCAAGTACATCCACCACACCTGTTCAAACCACCTCAGCTCATCCCACAAACCCTCATCTTGCACATCATCCATTAGCTCCCATCATGGCAACCTGGTACGCACCTTTGGTGTTACCACAGCCTTTGGCTCCCCTACCAAATAACTACCAAGCCAAAATCCCACACTTTACCAGAGAAGAAACTGCCACAACTCAACAGCATGTAAGTAGGATTAGCGATGCTTTTGAATACATGGAAGAACAAGACGAAACCGTCAGAATGAGAATGTTCGCCCAAAGCTTGGGCGGAGAACCCAAAACATGGTTTAAGAACTTGCCTCCAAATAGCATCCACAACATCCCAGAACTATATCAAGTCTTCACAAATAGGTGGGAAGTCCGAAAGAACCCCATTCAAATCTTGTCAGAATATAACAATCTAAAACGGGAGAATGGGGAAAGTGTCCAAGGATACTGCACTAGGTTTAACAGTGTGTATAACGCCCTCCCACCTCACTTCAAGCCCCCACTTGGTTCAGCCTTGGTAAAGTTCCCCGAGGGTTTTGACCCAGACATGACTTATCATCTAAGAGACAAAGAACCCCTCACCTTAGAACAAATGCAACAGATAGCCATAAAAGCAGAAGCCAACTTAGCAGAAAAATGAGCTAGGACCAGATTGAAAAGAAAGGTCACATATCAAGATGAAGTCTCCACTTCATCTCCTTAGGGACAACCAACCAAACCCTCAAAACCAGAAACAAGGCTTTAGAAAAGACCAGTTTCAAAATAAACCAAGAGGAAATGCTCAGCAAATCAGACCATCCTTCAGTGAGAATTATATTGATGAAGAGGATGAGGATACTGAACCCATTGATGAAAATCATTGGAACCTCGTAGGTTCTGATAACGAGAGTGAGGTTTACCTCACAGCTGAAGAGCAAGAGCTAAGCTCTCCGAGTCAGAGCGAAACCAACTATGAAGATCTCGAAGATCCTGCCATAGATTTTCAGAATGCCATTATAGAAGCTCACAGGCAGTATAACCTTAGAAGCAAGAAAAACCAAGACCACTCCAAGAAAGGTAGCCCTGACACTGTTAAAACCTCTGATACCGTCCTTAAGCAGGCCATGGATAGCAACAAAATTGTGGCCAAGAAAATTAACCCAAACAAAGATAAAGCTATTCAAACAAGTCTTGGCTCAGATACTCCTAGTACCTCCACAAAGACTCCCGAGGTGATTGAGTCGAACAAAGTCCCAAACCAGAATCAACAAATTAAGAGCATAGAAAAGGTCATGTCTGAAAAAGCTGAAACAAATCTGTCCAAACTACAAACCCCTTTTAGTTTTGAAGGAGAAATTTCCAAAATAAAAATAACCATACCCCTTACTGAGCTAATAACTATAGACAGGTATAGATCTCAAATCTTCAAAGTTTTTGATATAGGAAATGAGGCAGATACTTTAAATCTAACTAATGACAAACCCGAATTCTTATTCGGCCCCAAAATAGAAGGTGAATCCCAAGAAGGAACTGTTTCTCCTTTCTATGTAAGTTTGAACATACGAGACAAGATATTACATAATGCCATGTTAGATTCTGGTGCCTCTCATAACCTCATGCCTAGAGCAATCATGGAAAAGTTGGGACTAGAAGTAACTCAACCTTACAATAACCTGTACTCTTTTGACTCAAGTTGGGTCAGATGTTTAGGTATGATAAAGAATCTAGGTTTTGCTTTAACACAACTACCAGTGAAAAACCTAGTCATGGACGTAGTAGTGGCCGATATCCCTCCTAAGTATGGGATGCTATTATCAAGGGCATGGGCTGCCAAAATACAAGGTAACCTTCAGATGGATATGTCATTCGCTACTATCCCATTTTTCAACCAAACTAGGGGGTTATACCGAGAGACTGACATGAAATACATGGTTAGCAATTGGGATAAGCCAAACAATACTCCCATCTATTCCATTCATTCCAATTTAGATTCTTTTATATTATACAATGAAAGTGATATGAACAGGCAGATAAAAGAAAATGAAGAGATTTCCAAACCATTACTGAATGAAGAAATTGATGACCAAAGTCCCAAGAAACCTGAAAAACAACTTAGTATCATGTATGAAAAGGAAGCTCTCTGGAGTATAAGCTTTGACGTTTTTTGTGGAAAAACCGGTTCGGGGGCCGGCATCTGGATACACAATACTAAGGAAGGTCATTCTTTTAGATTGGAATTCCAATGTACTAATAACATTGCGGAATATGAGGCCCTTCTCATTGGTCTACACATACTTAAGGACTTAGGCGGCAAGAAAGTATCAGCCCAGGGAGATTCAGAACTTGTAATAAGGCAAATCAAAGGTGAATATTCAGTGAAAAACCCAAGACTAGGAGAATACAGAAATGCAGCTTTAGACATCCTCAAGACCTTCGAGAAGTATGAACTCACTTATATTCCTAGGATTCAGAATAGCCTAGAAAATGAACTTGCCTTTGCGGCAAGTAATGGCTAAATACCATGTTTGAGTGAGCAATATATTAGTCAGGTCAAACATCGCCCTACAGTACCAGACAATATGGACCATTGGAAAATATTCAAGGAAGATGATCAAATTGATGATTTCTTACAATCTAGGAATGAATTTGAAGTAACCAAAATAGACTTAGAGAACGAAGAAGAGAAATCCAGCCAAAATTAGGACCAACAGCTAAATCCACCATCTTGGACAGATCTAAACCTGATAGGTCATTCATATGGAACTGAGATAGGAGAGGACATTGACCCAAGAGAACTTGAAGTCCTACATTGTGAAAATGACACCATACCCAGAGGACTTGCGCCTCTAGAGGAATTGTTTGATTTTAACGATGTAGCTAAAAAACCAAAAATGGAATCTACTGAGGGCGACATAGAAGAATATAACATAGGAAGCTCGGAGGAACCTAGAAAGATAAAACTATCCAAAACCCTTCCTCCTCACATAAAACATAAATACATCGAGTTGTTTAAATAATTTAAAGATGTGTTTGCATGGGGATACCAAGATTTGAAATCTTACGAGACAAGCATCATCCAACATAAGATCCCTCTCAAAGAGAACCAGAAGCCTTTCAAACAAAAGTTAAGAAGGATAAACCCCGTATTACTACCATTGGTTGAAAAGGAAATAAAAAAGATGTATGATGTTGGGATAATAGTATCTCTTCGGTACTCTGAATGGGTCTCAAATTTAGTATCAATTAGGAAAAAGACTGGAGTAATCAGACTCTGTATAGATTTCTGAAACCTAAATAGAGCCTATCTGAAGGACAATTATCCTTTGCCCAAAATGGACCACATACTTTAAAAGGTAGTAGGTGCCAAAAGGATCTCATTGCTTGATGGTTTTTCTGGTTATAACCAAGTGCTGGTTTACCCCACTGATCAACACAAAACAGTTTTTACCACACCTTGGGGCACTTTTATGTATGTTAAAATGCCTTTTGGATTGATGAACGTCAGCGCCACATTCCAAAGAGCAATGGACATAGCTTTCTTAGAAGACATGGGTATTTTCATAGTCATATATCTGGACGATATTACGGTATATTCCAAATCAGATGAAGAACACCTAGTACACTTAAGGGAAGTTTTTAACAAATGTAGAAAATATGGTTTATCCCTAAACCCCAAGAAAACACTTTTCGGTCTAGAAGAAGGAAAATTCCTAGGTCACATCATTTTGGAAAAGGGAATAAAAATAGACCCCGAGAGAATCGAAGGCATATTGCAAATAAGTCACCCCAGAAACATAAAGGAGCTGCAATCCTTTATCGGAAAAATTAATTTCTTGAGGAGGTTCATCCCAAATCTTGCCGAACTTCTGAGAAATATCACAAATATGTTGAAAAAGGAGGTCGGGGTTAAATGGACCATAGAAGCCAAAAAATCTTTTGAACTAGTTAAAAAGGCCCTAACTGAAACACCAGTATTGATAAGTCCTGATTTCACCAAAGATTTTTACATTTTTTCCTTTGCCTTAGAACACACGATAGCTGCTGTACTATTACAAAAAAACACAGCAGGATAAGAGCAACCCATTGCCTTTTTCAGCAAATCCTTGAGAGATGCCCCCTTGAAATATAACATCATGGAAAAGCAGGCATTTGCATTGGTAAAAGCACTGAAAGATTTCCGAGTTTACATCTTGCATTCTCATGCGTCGCTTTTGTTTCTAATACCGTCGTCAAAGACATACTAAACCAGGATCCTGAGGGTAAAAGGGGAAAATGGATCGCTATCATCCTAGAATATGACTTAGAAATCCGACCTACCAAACTGATTAAAGGGCAAGGACTTGCAAGACTAATGGCTAAAACCAACCTCCAAGCTTTAGATATAAATTTTGTTGATACCTTAGAAGAACAGGAAGAATGTGAAGCCCCTCATGTTGAACAAGTGTTTTTAGATTCGCATTGGTATGCAGATATTCTTTATGTATTATTTTATCTAAACGTTCCTCCAACTTTATCAAAAACAAAAGAAAGATTTCTCAAACAAAATTCTTTAAAGTTTTGCATTATGGATGGTATTCTGTATTGGAAAAATCCCACTGGTATATTGCTTAAATGTTTGCTTGAGTCTGACGCAGAGAAAATTATGCACGAAATGCATGAAGGGGAATGTGGGGGCCATCTCTACTGGAAAAGCACAACAAACAAAATCCTTAGAGCCAGTTATTATTGGCCTACCTTATTTCCTGACACTCACAAGCTAGTTATGACATGCCATAAGTGTCAAATTTTTGATGGCAAGAAAAAGCTTTTACCTTTGCCCTTACACCCCATCATAGTCGAAGGACCCTTCCAGCAATGGGGTCTAGATTTTATTGGAGAAATTCACCCTTCCTCATCCGCTCAACATAAATGGATCCTCATAGCTACTGATTACTTTACCAAATGGATAGAAGCCATACCTTCCAGGAACGCCACCGATTCAGTCATCATCAAGTTCCTAGAAACCAATATCCTGTCTAGATTTGGCTGTCCTAGAAAGGTCATTACAGATAACACCGCTGCCTTCTCCTCCAAAAAGATGGTTGATTTCTATTACAAATATCACATTTCATTAGGAAATTCCACAGCTTATTACCCTCAAGGTAACGGTTTGGCCGAATCCTCTAACAAAAGCCTAGTCAACATCATCAAAAAACTTCTTGAACAAAATAAAAAAGCATGGCATGGGAAACTAGTACACGCCCTATGGGCTGATAGATTAACCACCAAAAAATCCATAGGTATGTCTCCTTACCAATTAGTTTATGGCATAGACACCATTTTCCCAACATCTTTAGGGGTTCCAGTAATGAAGCTATTGCAGGAAGTTCAAATAGAATAAAATGACATGCAAAGGAGGGTAAATCAGACTATCCATTTACAGCAAACCAGAGAAGAAGTTTACCAAAAGGCTCAGTTAGTGCAAGACAAAATAAAACAAATATTTGACAGAAGGACCAAGGAAAATGATTTTTAGATTGGGGACAAGGTACTAAAATGGGATTCTAGAAGAGAAGACAAAGGTAAACATGGGAAGTTTGAAAACTTATGGAAAGGGCCTTACATCATCAGCTCAGTCAGCGGAAACAACGCCTTCTTCCTGCAAGAACCTGATGGGACTGAAACTTTTGGAGGTCCTGTAAATGGCAGGACATTAAAGCATTATTTTTGTCAAGAACTCCAGTTCTGAGTTTGAAACATTTTCATTCATTGTATATACCACTGTTTAAAAAATAGATAAAACAGAAAAGTCAAAAACAATAGAAGATAGAAAAGAGAGCAGTTGAAAAATAGGAAGAGACCCCATGTTCCAAAAAATAGTCCTTCGGAAAGCGCGCAAGTCTAAATGCCACTACTAGTACTCAAATGTCTTGTTCAGCTATCTAGCCTAATCATAGCTGAACATGTTTAAATTGATTTGCTGATAAGTTAGTGAGTGAAAAATATGGTCAACATTATGTAAGATTGACTTATCACAGAGAGTAGATTAGGAAAAGATACTGGTTCTACATGCCTAAAACAAAACCAAAGAGAGAAGCGGGGATGAAAAACACATTGTACATCTTAGCCCCATTGTTCTAAGTTTTCCGTTTTGCAAAATAATATTTGTGTGCAATTTGTCCTTTCATGCCGCGAATACATGATAAATCAGACTGTTTAACCCCGATTTGATCATTTTAAATTTCATGTTTTAGATTAGAGAACAAAATCCTGTTAAACAGTTCAATCTTGACAGTTGATCTAGCGTAGGTAGTGTAATGGAGTTCATCAGTTTAATCTGAACTCCCGGCAGATATAAGTGTAGAATTAGATAGGTTCAATGTTCAAAAAGAAAAAATATATATTGTCAAAAGGCTGCCAGTCCAAATGCGCCAAAAAGAAGAAAAAATGTTAGGAAAGATAGTGGGGTAGGTAGAAATATCATTTATGCTAATCATGTTGTCCCTTTTCAGAAGAAGCATCAAAGAAAGGTGAAATTTGTGCCAATGGATAAGGCACTGGTCTTCATAAGCCAAACATCTGAAATTCTGGACACCTCCTGAAAAGGAGTTGCCCTCCCCAAATGGAGCCACTGTTAGTCATCAGTATTTTGCACTTGTTGGTGATGACTAGTTCTGATAGCCAAGTTTTCCAGCAGCTGATCTAAAATTTGTCAAATTTGCTAGCTGGCAAAACACCCATAAAACTTTTTTCCCTCTTTCCTTTCCATTCCACTCATGACAAGATGAAACCTCATTATCAATCCTACCTTGCCTCAGCCATACTAGTCTGCCCACCAGCTCTAAAGAGACAATCCAAATCTATTCAAACAGTCCCCCCTAAGTTAGGAAGTGGTGCTTTAAGGCATTTCTCCCTTGGAAAACTATCCAGGAGCCAAAAACCTCCATCTGATATAGACCAGTCATAACAGACCTCCCACTCTACTAGTGAAGTTGGTTATAGCCCTAAGTCGCGCCATGTATACACCCTTAAGTCTCAGCAATACATAAACCATAATATCAAGCTGATTTTAGGTGTTTTATAGTGTTTGATGGATCTTTCAAGGACAGGAAACATACCAGCATCTCAGAAGAAAATTTTTGGTGCCACATGAGAAGACAGCTGCTTCTCAATGTGATCTTGAGCCTGAGATGCGTCTGCAGGGCAAAGAGTTTCTCATCAAGCTCTTGCAACCTCATTCAAGGCCTGAAAGGACAGTAGAAGAAAAAACAACATTGTCAAGAGGTTGTTGATAAGACATGACTGAGAACCTCCTACATCTATAAGCAGAGGGTTTTTGAAAGAGCCTCCTTCATCTATAAGCAGAGGGAAATGGCCAAAGTTTGACTTCAAGAGTTTCAACTGACTGAAAGACATATTTGTTTTTAATAAACAGTGAGACAGTGAATAGGGTTTTCTGAAGAAAGGTGATGGTTGAAGGCAGAAGTAAAAGCAGTAAGTTCTAAAAATAGTCTGCAGGAGTTTTCATTACCTTTGAAGCACAAAGAAAAACCTATAAACTGACAGGTTTATCCTCATTGAAGAAAGGTTGTGAAAACAGATAGTCAAAAGGGTAAAAAGAGGTCTTGATCTCAAAACAAATTCTGCCATCATGGTCAAAGAGAATGCCTTCAAATAGCTCATCACAGTGGACAAGAAGGCAAAGTACATTTGGTTTTCCAAAGAAAGTCTACTCCCATAACAAAAGACCAAAGATACCTTGCTGGTATTTGTTGAGCAGAGGAAAGGTTTCAGAAAAGAGCCCTTCTTAGACAGAGGATGATTAGACCTAAGATCAATGCAACCATATTTTTGCATCTACAGTCAAGCAGCACCTGCCATCTAATTAGATTTACACTGCAGACTGGAATATCCTCATAACATCCAGAGCAAAGTGTCAGTTTATGTTGCAAAAGGGAAAAAGGGACCTCTGTCAAAATGTGAAAGAAAACCCCCTGCAACATAAAATATCCTCTACAGGTGTCCTTTTTTCATACAAAGCACCAGAAATACAAAAGGGGTATTGAGGTGACAGTTCAGTTTCTTCCTCAGCAAAGGGCACTGCAAATAAGTATACAGCTTCATAAAGTACAAAAAGAACTTTGGCATTTTCTCTCAGGTTCTGGAAATCATTGAAGGAAAATTTTACATGCCACTGCCACAAAAGGAGACATTTTTCCCTCTAAGTGAGAGACAGTCAAAGTTTTAAAAGAAAAATTTCTCAAAAGGGTTATTCCTTCCCAAGAGGAGAAGAACTAGCTTATAGAAAATAAGCATTGTCACTATGATCTTGTTTGAGAAAAAGAAAGGGAGTCTTATCTTTGATATCACCACAAGTATGAACTTCATGTTTTGAGTTTAAAACAAAAGCCTTGTTGAATGTTTTTCAAAAAACCCTCGTTAAGTGCACCAAAGGTTTTGTTCCCTTTTTCAAATACAAGAGGTAGGGACCGTTGCTCGCGCATTTTCACCTTTCAACACACCAACAGGACCCCTCTTGCTGCCCTCGAGATCAGAGAAAAGCGTTCAGAGCAAATTACATAGAGGTTTTTAGTTTTTGAGCTGCATGGCGCGCCTGTAGATGTGCACAGCACGCTGAGACGTGGAAATTACAAAGGTTAACAAGGCTCCACGGCGTGCCTGTAGGTGCGCGCAGCGCGCCTGTAGCCTTGGGTCCTGTCGGCCCGATAGGTGACCCAACACCGACTTATGCGTGGCACTCTTCCTCACAAACATGCTGCGCATCTTTCAATGGTTCTAACACCTCCAAACCACTTGTAAAAGCTGCTCAAACTCCTCAAGAAGCCTTTCATCGAGTTTTAGAGGTATTTCTATATGCCTCACTTGGTTTTTCAAAATTGCTAAGTGATGGGAAGGGGTTAAAAACCATAGTTTGAGTTTTATGTAAAAAAAAGATTTTGCTATGGTAATGAGGCTAGAAGTAAAACATCAAAAAAGGTTGAATTTGCATTAGTATGAATAGCCATTGTGGCTGCCCTCAAAACTGTGATTAAACAAAGTCAAAATCTGTCACCTATGTGCATTGTTGAAGACAGAAAGGAAAGATAAGGTGTTTTTAGGGTGAGAACAGTGGGTCACTTGTCTAACAAAATGATCATTAGATAAACACTTGTGACCTTCCAAAATATCCTTAAAACATCAAAAGGCAGGGTGACCTTACCACAAAAACATAGGAATTTCATTTTGACTGTGTTTATCTTTGCTGACTGTGTATTTCATTATGAAAATTGGCTGATTGATATATAAAGGCAAGAAAAGGCAGTATCCTGAAAGAACAGGGGTCATATACCAAAGGAGGGCATTTCTCACTACATTCAAAACCATTGTTGCCTTATCAAACAATGAGTTGACAGGCTGAGACAGAATTTGGTTTGAAGAAGGCATTTCAAAAAACTTTGAGGCAGTTTGGTGTTTCAAGAGCGGAGCTAGATCAAGATGCCTCCTAGGAAAAATAGCAGAAGTGGGTTGCACAAGAGGTATGAGCCAATTTCCACCGAGGAGGTCAATGCACACCCATCTATCCTATTCAATTTTCGTGAGGTGGGGTGTTTGGATTTCTGCCAGAGGATACAAGAAGTCAAAAGTTTCTCTCCTTTAACACATTTGTGCGCCTTGAGGTTCAAAGAAAAACATTTCCAGGTGGCAGGCCTTCATTTCAAGTTCTCCCCGAGATCCATATCCAAGGCTACTAAAATCCCATACATTGGCGAGAAATGGTTCAAGAAAGCCTATTTAGACTTGGATGACTACAAACCCCTCCTCAAGCCTGAGTACAGAGAAACATGCCCTACTATTTTCCCCTTCTCTTATCTTCTAGCTAGCTATGCTCCCCTTATGAAGATTATAATGAAGTATTTCACTTGTGAGGGGAGATTTTCCCGAGTTTATCCATACCACATCCAACTGTTGATGCATTTCACAAGAACCAAGTAGTTGAATCTTCCTTTCTTCTTGTGCAAAAGCATTGAGAAAATGGCCTCCTCTGTCTAGAAGAAGCCTCCATCACAGAAAATAGCCTCTCTATTCCATCACTCTCTCATTAAAATCATCATCCTTCACCAGCTTGAGAAGAGAGAGGTTTCTTGGGATGTTTTCATCAGTCACCCGGATTTCTCCACTGTCCCTCCATCCCATACATCCCCTACATCTCCTACTCATCGCCTTTCCCCTTCTCTTAGTAGGCCTACTCATAAAGGGATCAAGTTCATCATAGCACAAAAAAAAGAGCAGGGAGAAGGAGAAGAAAGTGGCCAGCAGGTAGAGGAAGAACATGAGTATGAAGAAAAAGATGAAGAGAATCAAACTGAGGGTGAGGGGCAGCAGCATGACAGTGGTGATGATGGGTAGCAGCAGGAACAAGAAGAGGAGAGTGATGAACAGCAGCAACACAGTGGTGATGAACATCATCAAGAAGAAGAAGGGCAGTAGTATGAACAACATCAACAAGAGGAAGGGCAGCAGTATGAACAGCATCAAGATGACAAAGGGAAACAACTTGAACAACAAAATGAACAGGAAATTGAGACATGTCAATAGCATTGTATTGATGACCAAGGGCAGCAGGAAAGTGAGGAAGAACAACAGCAAGGTATTGAGGAGCAGGGGCAGCCTAAAGAAGACACACATCAGCCTCCTCAAGATATACAGCAGCCTCCAAAGGATGATTCACAGCAGCCTCAAGAAGAACAGCAGTTTCAAGAAGGTGACAAAGGAAAAGAAATCATGCCTCCTTCTCCTAAAAAGACCAATCCCAGGACAACAAGAAAGAAAATGCCTAAGGCTATCACTCCAAAAGTGACAAGAGTTCTCCATAGCCAAGGAAAGTTGCCAAAAAAACCTACCATTGACTTGCCTAGGAGGAAGAGCGCAAGAATAGCCTTCCAAGGCAAAGAGAAGGGCAAGGTAGGAGAAGGTCATGAGCATGAGAGTGCATTGAGCATCATCCCAATCCCAAGTGATGATAGCGATAATGAGGCACACATTCTAGAAAACCTTTTGATCCAAAGAGAGAGGCAAATTGGCACATTGAAGGATGACCTTCATCGGGCAAGGAATTTCAATCAATTCTTGCAGATCCAAAATAGACAAATGAGTGTCCACATGGCTATTCATGAGACAAGGGCAACTAAGTATAAGAAAGAGGCTTCCAAAGCCCAAGCAAGGATAGATGAGCTCATAGGTGATTTTGATGAAAGTTAAGAAGAAGACCAGCCTAGGCAAAAGAGGCCTAGAACCATAGGGCTTAAAAGAGCCCTTGAAAGACAAAAAGAAGAGGAGCAAGCCCTTCTCCAATCCACTCCCCTCACTGCACTGTTTGAACAAGAAATTGAAAATAATAAGGAGGCATGGCTTGAAAGATTCAATGACCATTTGGAGAGGAATTTGGAGAAGGAAAACAGGGATCTAGAGCTTCAAAGGAGGATGACGAAGCATTACCAAACGCTAAATCAGTTTTCTCGGTGCAAATTAAAGGCTGCTCAAGAAAAGCTAAAGGAGGCTAAAGGGAAGCACCCGGCACGGAAAGGGAATAAATACACATCAGGACTTGAGATTTTAGCTTATGCTTCAGAACATGTTGCCAAGGACCCTTGAGGGTCATACACACCGATTTTGGGCAAATTTTGACATACTTTGGTTTTTTGGCATTTTTGAGTTTTTGGTCAAAACTCATGAAATTCTCCATTTCATGTTGGGGATTCATCAAAGGAGGAGAATGGTATCATTGGATGCCATAATTTTAGGAGCACACTCTCAGCTATTTTCAATACATTTGGATGTCATTTTCTCCCCTGAAATGGCGAAAAATGCTCGCTTTTTGCACACTCTGCCCGGTCTATCAGCAGACTGTAATTTCTGGCTTTTTACACATAGGTTCAGTTTTGGAGGACTTCTAGGCATCAGATTGAGAAAATTTTAGTTGTTCTAGAAAGTAGACACTCAAATATTTCCAACGAGCTATCATGAGCCTTGTTTCGACATCGGGAAGGCTACCAAATGTTGCCAGCAAGTCATGGGACCTTTTGCTGATATAAATTTTGAATATTTTTGTAAATTTTGAACCTTAAAAAACTACTTTTTCCTCATGTGCGTTTAGCTATTTTTGCACATGAGAAGTTATCAAAAGTCAATTAAATTCCCCTTTTTAGCCATTTTTAGATATTTTATGAGATATTTTGTGCCTTGGGCTTTGCAAAGCCTCAAGGACAAGTTTAGATATTTTGATTAGGCCAATGAGGATGCAAGTTGAACCATGAGGTTTTCTCCATGAGACTGTATTCAAGGAGCTTTCATTGTAAAAATAAAAGTGACACCATTGGCTTTCAGCATATATGATGCCTCAATCAAGCATGAATAAATACTTATCTTGCATAACACTGGATAGTCTCTTGGATGTTCTTGGATGATGAAAGAAGATTGTTGTTGGATTCCATGTCTTGGTAGAATGGTATAGTGTGTCTTTCTTTGTTTTTTTTTCTAGTTTTCATTCATGAATCCACGTTTCTTGCTTGCTATAGATCAGTAGAGAACAAATTTGAGATATTCCCTTGGAGGCACCTCAAATTTCCTATTTCTTCATAGCTTTCATGTTTTCCTCTTCCTTATTTATATTAAAGAATTCTTAACTGCTCTTTAATAACTTGATGACATTGTTGCTTGTTTCATTCATAGTTCTATACATGCTAAGTATGACTTACGGTATGCCCTGCTTACCTATGGCTAGTTATAGTTCCATCCATGAAATTTCTCTTTGACTGATTAGATTATCATTTTGTTGAACCAACGATGCCTAGTTCCGATCTAGCCCTTTGCCTAAAACTATGCAAATCTAGTTGTTCAAAGTGCCCAATAACTTAAAGTACTGTGTTTAGGAGTTCCGACATAGTAAGTTAAGTTTTTTGTCTTCCTTAAGTGTTTTCCCCAAATTCTGATAGCCATTTCCCAAATTTAGAGGGTCATATACTTCTATGCATGGCTTGAATGTTTATTTCTATGTATTGATTAGCTTATAGTTACGTTTTGCATGATTAATGGTTTGATTTACCATGTTTTCTATTATCTATTAAACTAGTTATACTTGAAACCTTGGTTGTTCCAAACTTGATGTCCATTTACTCCATTTTTCCCAAATATCCTTTCTACCTTGAATCAAATCGGCCCTTCAACAGCCTTGTATCACCGTCTGATAGCTTTCTTGACCTTTTCAACCCCATAGCCCAGTTGATCTGACATCTTTTTACCTATCTCATATCTTTGATCAGTTTCATCCCTCAGAACCTAGAAAACTAAAACCAAAAAAAACCTACCTCATAACCAGCCTAAAATCAGAACAAAAATAAGCAAACACACAGATATCCCTTACACATATAGAGAGAGCCCTCTCTGAGTCCAGGAAGGCTAGGTCCTTGGGCTCCAAAGCTTGGTTTGATGTTACACTATCATTTGGCTTGCCAATCAGCCAAATCATGGGACCCTAACATGTTCTAAGAAGGAAATTTTCATCCTTCCTTATTCTAAATCAAAAGATGATAAAATTCTATCTTGGGAAGATGTTCTTTGCTTCCAAAACTGTGAAAATGTAGTATTTTAAGTGCCAGATTCCTCCTTTTTTATTTCTTTGTAGGCAACAAATATACTTGGTTCCTTCTGACTGCTCTGTCCCAACTCCCTTGCTGGTGATGAAATTGGTTTGAATGTTGTCATTGGAGTTACTGGAGTTGTTGGGGATGGTGGAATATTTTTTTCTCTCCCTAATATTGAGGGAGTACTTGTTCATGTAAGAACAATTTCATGCAATTGTTCTATAATCTCTTTTTGTTCATCCTCCACATTTATTTTCTTCGATTTTTTATTATACACAATAAAATCCTTAGTTGGAATTTATGATACTAAAGGGGAGATGGTTTCCCTTGGTGTTTTCTCTCCATTTTCCTGAGATAATGGAGCCTATGAAGTAAATAAAATCTGCTCTTCAGCCTCTTACAAAGTTTTTTCCAGCCACTCTTCTCGATCCATAAATTGTTCATTTTTTGGTATAAGAGTATGAATATAGGGAGCATACTTTTGATCTATTCTCATTTTTGAAATTATGCCAAAAGGATCATAGGACCAGGTAAAGTTGTGCTCAAAATTCATGTTCTTTAAGATAATGTCTACTTCTTGCCATGTTGTCCTTGCATTACATGTGAAAGGACCAAATTGTGTTTTTATCTTAAACTGAGTCTTTTTCTTGGCTGCATGAAAGTGCACTTGATCCATGGTGATCATTTGTCTGATGAATTTTCTAATTGGTACATATTTGGGGAGTTTGTAAGGGGCCAATTCACAGCCATATATCATGATTTATGTATATTTTTTTTTTATAAATACCAATCTCCCTTATTTGTTTGATCACTTAAATGTAAAATTATTTTGATTTATGGGTCTATCTTGGGTTCTGCGTTGTTTCTCAAAAAACTGGATGCAACATCTAAAAATTTATCCACAAATTGACTGAATGCAAACTTTTTGTTGTTCTTTTTGACCAAGTAGGTCCAGTGAATAACTGATTAAGTGTTCCCTTGGCTGCCATTCTTCTGTAGTTGAAAGGGAAATCTCTTTAACTGATTATAAATGAACATATAGGCTAGGATGGATGAATATATGAAAACTCCTTCACTTGAAAATTTCATGAATTTCTCATGAATCATTTCTACTAAAAACTAATTATAACATAAAACATTAGATCATTTTTTACCACTTTAAAAGATAGAGAGGAAATAAAACATGTGTTGATCTATCGATTGGTCTGAATAATACCCTATACTGCTAGTAATTATTGAAATTATTTTCTTAGATTTCTCGGGAAAAATGGAAACTGGATAGGGAGGGCTTGTCTTTGGCAATTGGGAACTATTAGGCAAGAAGGTTTCAAAAAATTTCGCTCTTTGAGGGAAATCAAATTTGTTATAAATTTCCATGAGGGAATCTGGATGAAAGGGTTTCTCGTGATTAGCATTTTTAGTCTGGAGAATTCCAGAAATAGAGTGGACATTAATGGCAAAGAGAATTTCCCCATTCTGTGCCACTACAATTCTTTGGCTGGGTATATAGCGACATTGGCACTAGGTGACAAATTCAGGAAAATAGTGGGTTTGGGGAAAAATGTACTGAGACAAGGTGGAGTCCCATAATCCTAGGTCATCAGTGTTATCCAAGTACTTTTTCTATAGCCAATTGTGAAGTTCGTAGAGGTCAAATTAAAAATTGGTCTTTGAAGTTTGTTAAAGCTGGTCAACTAGGGGTTGGTGGTCCAAATCTACAACTGGGGGAAGCATTGGTTATCCTGAGGGACATGTTTATTCTTAGGACCCATAGTTGAACAAAAAAGGGAGGAATTTCTGTAAATACCTAGTTAGCTAGTGCTTGGGCATTTGAATGAATATTTTGGCAGCCTTGCAACTATATGGAAGATTTTCAAGCATTCTTGTGTCTTTGAATGAGTTGCGGCACTATTCAGATACCAGGTTAATTAGAAAATAAACTTCACTGTCGAATTCAAACAAAGGATTTATAATTTGAAATTTTATTTGTGGTGAACGTTTATTTCAGGCATAGGGGTTGAATTAATGTCGAATGAACATTTGTAATGGTGAAACGAGTATATTATAATAGGTATGCTATAATGAATAAATTAAGACAAGTGGAAATTGGTGATTTGTATATGAAGTGACGTGGAGGGTGACGATGGAGCAGAGGGAGTGAGTGGTGTAACAGTCGAAGGAAAGGAAGAGTGGTTTTGTGGAGGATCCAGAGGGGGGTGTATGTGTAATATTCCAAAAATTTAGATTTTAGCTAAATGGAATATTATATATCATTTTGTCACTAGGTAGGTGAATAAGTGGGTAGGGAGGCCCATAAATCTCCTTAGCGGAAATAAAAATAGTTCAAGCGTGAAAGAAGACCTTCTAAGTAGCAAAATAAAGCACCTTTGAGTGTGAAAAGGGGTTGGATCATGTTGAACCAGTCAACTTTTACCAAGTCAACATTGTTGTTATGGAGGAGTGGATATTAAATGAGGAAGAAGGCAGTTTTGGAGGGAGATTGATCTCATGAAGGAAATGACCTAATTGAGTGGGGCTACGGGCAAGGAAGCTCATAATCTATATAAGGAAGAGGATGGAAGCCATATGGGGTATGTTTTGGATTATTATTTTATATGTGGTCTATTTATACTTCTTGCATTCTTCAGTTGTTTAGTTGAGATTGTTGTTCTATTTAGCACCGGGTGTTCCCAAGCGAGAATCCCACCTCTTTCCTTGAGAGGCCTCTTGGAAGAGCATTGCATTTCATTTCTGCATTCAGGTTTTCAGGCCAAGCTACACCTTTCTTCATCAGCATAGTTTCTGCAGGATATTGTTTTGTGTTGCAGGGCATTGTAGTGGAGGGTTTAGAAACCCACTTTCTGAGATAGTTTCTCATAGGAGGAAGGATTCCTTCTCTTAGAAGATCAATTTGGAGGGATCTTGGACACATTTCAGATATTTGGCACCAGGCAAACTATTTCCCATCATTTACAGCGCTATTCCATCTAGGAATTGTGTTATTTTGGAGGGCAGCTTCAGTGAAGGATCTTGTGGCTCCTTTGGAGTGTTTTCTTGTGATTGAAGGGTTCAGCCTTTCATTGGAGGAGACCTTTGAGAGGATCTACATCAAATCTACAATATTTCAGACTTCTACACTCATGTGCTTTAGTTTGCAGTGAATCTTCAGCCTTAGGGCTTTAGATCCCATCTTGTACAGGGTGTATTTCTGAAAACCCCTTTTCGGGTTCTTTGTAGGAGTTTGTGTAAAGCCTAGATTTGTATTTGGCATATCTTTTGAGGCATATAACAACCCTACATATTTTGTAAATTCATTTTCTGTAGCAGTGCATTTATAACTGCGCTGTAGCAGTCTTCTGGCATTTTGTATTGTAGCATCAGTTCATATTCAGGAGTGATTGCTTATGGGAGGCTTGTTTCCTCATTGTATATGATTCATGCCTCACTATTTTGTATTGATTTGCTGATCTAATACACGATGCTATGTCTCCATATTGGTCTCCAATTTTAATGAGTTGATTTACATTGCTATTTCAAGTTTTGTGTTCATATATTGCTGTTTCCCCATTTGGGAATACTACAGTGGTATCAGAGCATAATCTTGGCTTAGCCTGTGCATTCAACCAATATGTCACCATAAGGAGAAGCTTCTCACAAGAAGAGGAGATGTATAGAAAAGACAAAAACATGACTCCATTATTTGGAGGAAGAGAGGAAGAGGATCTCTCAAAGCTTGTTTTTCAAACTATAAAGAGCATCAAGGGAGATATCAAGAAGATGAGAAGGGAGATGTGTAGAGAATCTCCAAGGGAGTTTGAATCTAAAGAAAAATCTAGATTTTTAGATAATGAGTGTGACCATGTAGCCACACGTTATGATCCACAATGCATTCTTATGCCCAGATTTACTATGAGGGAGATGGAAGAAGAAGAAATGCCAAAGAAGGAGACTCTTAGTGATTATCTGCAAGAATATGAATCTCAAAATAAGAGGTTCAAATATCACATCAACTTCCAAGAGTTTTGCAAGATAAAGGAGGAAAGGAGCACAAGGTGTCAGTAGCATGATGTGGGTGGATTCCTTCTATCTACTTTTGATGGTTCACCTAAATGTTCCGCCAGGGATTGGGTGGAGGAGCTAGACACCTATTTCCAGTAACACCAAGTTTCAGAGAATGAAGCCATCAAAGTAGCAGTGCTGCATTTTGAAGGGAAGGCCTATGCTTGGTGGATGTTTGAATCTTTTTCATTAAAAAATTCAAATACATCTACTTATGCAAAGTTCACTAGGAGAATAGTGGAAATGTTTGATGGAAAACATTCTGAGACACCTTTGGTGGAGCTAAACAAACCAAAACAAACAAAACCTTTACATGGATTGGAAGGATCTATAAACCCACTCCACTTTAGAAAACTATGGAAGAGGATAACATCTTGCATAATACCTTGCTAGAGGCAAGATATCTATCTCATATTCCTAGGAAAGACGGCATGGAGATCCCTTTTTCAAAAGAGGATCCTCTTATTGAGAAAGTGACTCCCATTCATATTGAAGAGTAGGAAAGGGCTGGAGGCAACAACGCTATCATATCTAGAGCATATCTAGCACCTCATGGGGAAGAAGGTGGAGCACTTGCTCCCACAAGAGGAATTATTGTATGTTCACAAGGAATCCCAAAGGATCTCATATGTGGAAATCAAAGCACAATCCATGAACAACATACGCCATTATTGATAGATTGTGAGACCTTCCAGATGAAAGGAGAAGGTAGGGAGGAAGGCCAACATCATATGATTAGGAGCAGAGGCCACTATCTATTTCATAATATTGATCGACAGAAGAGGCAGACTGATTTGCGCAGTGAGGGCAGGGACAAAGTTGTCCATTCATATATGCAGTATACTCTTGATATTGATGTCTCACTAGATGGAGGAATTCCACCTGGGAGACCACCAAATCGGGAGAGGATGAGAGATGCTTCACATTTGGTTGCACCACTCATTGATTCTAGAGGGGTGAATACCTGGGGAGGACTTGATACAATGCTGAGAGCCTTGGGTAGACTCAAGGAGAAAGGATACACTCTTCCATTTTCTGCATCACCCACTTTCACTACATATTCTGCGCTGACAAAAAATATTGCAGTGGTGGAGGATGACACCACCATGGTGCAAGGAAGTTGCTCCATGGATTGGGAGAAATAGAGGGTACTTCCCTTGAGGAAGGAATCCTCCATATATTGGAGTAGATGGGAGGCCACTCATGCTTACATTGACCAAGATCAGGAGGTTCTTTTTGGATGGTACCTTCTCATGGGAGGCCAACTTCCAAAGGCCACCACTTCTACTTGAGCATGAGCAGCTACATGATGGGCATGGAAGCACTTTGGAGGATGACTTTGGCATGAGGGATGTCAAAGGAAAAGACATAAATATGTTGGGAGCTTCACATTTCAGATCTACAATGCTATCTCTTAGGAGGATTGATCCATATTGGAGGTCTCAACTTTTGGTTGAGTAGTCCAAGGATATTGGTGCTTGCATGATTCTTGATGACCCGGAGGGAGATGATAGATACAAGGTGGATGATGAGGTCATATATTCTTATGGAAAAGTCTTCTTGACTAAAGCTTCTGAGCTTAAGGAGAAGCTATTATATACAACACATGTGGACTTTCTTTCCATGCAATTTGATACATATCATTCCTTGATGAGGAGTTCACTTGGGAGGGCATCCAGCAGGATGTATATCAGCATATGGAGAGATGCATAGCCCGGATGATGATGGAGAGGTTGTCACAACCACTTCCCTGCTCATTAAGAGTGAGGGAGAACTTTCAGTTGAGCCATTTCAACTCAATGACCAAGGTACATAATAGAGGATGTATACTTATGCAATATGATTTGTATTCCTTTAATTTTTGTGAGCATCATATTTTACCAAGGAGGATATTTCCTTCTTGTATATTTTATTGTCATCTACTTGAGGCCATTTGCAGCATTTATGTTGGTCATTCTATTGGTGGATTGTGGGGAAAGCCACATGATTCTTGGTGTGCACCATTGGCACCACATTTTACTTTTATGATCCTATCTTGTAGGATGATTATGGCAGAAAACAAGTGGCTGAAAGGACACTTGTTATACTTTGTTTTGAGGCAAGAAGGGGATGCACTACGCTGGTTCCAAATGTGGAACTATGATCCACCTCTCGGTTGTCATATGGAAACTTGTTTCTATTTGCTTTTGCTTCCATATATTGATGATGATCTTATTTTTATGAGAAGATTTGTTGGGAGGGTGGCACAAGAGTTGGAGGTGCCCATTGGGAGTATGATTCTCCCTACTTCATATGTTGCATGTTTCAAGAGAAACAATGGGAAAACCATGATTGCCACACTACATCTCTTGTCTTCATGTGGGAGGAGCCATTTGGAGAACTTGAGTTCTTGCGAGGTGCACTTCATGGATGTTTTGATTGATGGGGTAACTTGGGACATTCTTGGAGGCCATGATATTTCAGCCCAAGATCAGAAATAGCCCCATACATATCATAAATGGAGAGATAAACAACATCGGTGGGAAATCTAATCTCTCCATACAACCCCAATACATTGCATGAACCCAGGGTTGAGGATTTCTTTGATGAGATACCTAGGATGGCTCATTTCATTTGGATGATAGCATGGAGATGGGAGTTCCTCATTGGGAATGAGATCCCCTATGCTTGTCATCACTCCTACCTTGAGGAGGCCATTGGAAAACAAGAGGGTTTCCACTTACACCTTCCACTTTCTCATGATGTGAGCCATTTGGTTTTGCATACTTGGGAGGAACTATTGGGGGAAAGATTTATTACAGATTATTTTGAGCAGTGGTGGGGACCATTGATGAGGAGGCCACAAGAGGAGGAGGGGAGGAATTTTGCTCCACCTTTATAGTTGCTTGAGGACAAGCAACATTTCGGAGGGGAGGAGTGTAATATTCCAAAAATTTAGCTTTTAGCTAAACAGAATATTATAGATCATTTTGTCACTAGGTAGGTGAATAAGTGGGTAGGGAGGCCCATAAATCTCCTTAACAGTAATAAAAACACTTCAAGTGTGAAAGAAGACCTTCTAAGAAGAAAAATAAAGAACCTTTGAGTTTGAAATGGGGTTGGATCATGTTGAACCAGTCAACTTTGACCAGGTCAACAATGCTGTTATGGAGGAGTGGATATTAAATGAGGAATACTGCAGTTTTGTAGGGAGATCGATCTCATGAAGGAAATGACCTAATTGAGTGGGGCCAAGGGCAAGGAAGCTCATAATCTATATAAGGAAGAGGATGGCAGCCATATGGGGTATGTTTTGGATTATTATTTTGTATGTGGTCTATTTAGACTTCTTGCATTCTTTAGCTGTTTAGTTGAGATTGCTATGTTGTTTAGCATCAGGTGTTTCCGAGTGGTAATCCCACCTCTTTCCTTGAGAAGCCTCTTGGAAGGGAATTTCATTTCATTTCCACATTTATGTTTTCAGGCCAAGCTACAACTTTCTTCATCATCACAGTTTTTGCAGGATATTGTGTTGTGTTGTAGGGTGTTGTAGTGGAGGGTTTAGAAACCCACTTTTTGAGCTAGTTTCTCATAGGAGGAAGGATTCCTTCTCTTGGGAGATCAATTTGGAGGGCCATTGGACACATTTCAGATCTTTGGCACCAGGCCAACTATTTCCCATCATTTATAGCACTGTTCCATCTGGGAATTGCGTTATTTTGGAGGGCATCTTCAGTGAGGGATCTTGTGGCTCCTTTGGAGTGTTTTCTTGTGATTGAAGGGTTCAACCTTTCATTAGAGGAGACCTTTGAGAGGATATACATAATATCTACAATATTTCAGCCTTCTACACTCATGTGCTTTAGTTTTTAGTGAATCTTCAGCCCTAGGGCTTTAGATCCCATCTTGTATAGGGTGTATTTTTGAAAACGCCTTTTTGGATTCTTTGTAGGAGTTTGTGTAAAGCCTAGATCTGTATTTGACATATATTTTGAGGCATATAACAGCCCTACATATTTTGTACATTCCTTTTCTATAGCAGTGCATTTAT
Organism: Pinus albicaulis; assembly: GCA_034641835.2. Taxonomy (NCBI): domain Eukaryota; kingdom Viridiplantae; phylum Streptophyta; class Pinopsida; order Pinales; family Pinaceae; genus Pinus; species Pinus albicaulis. The sequence goes on along the minus strand of JAXQQM020059860.1, from coordinate 57,459 downwards.
AACTGCATTGTAGCAGTCTTCCGACATTTTTTATTGTAGCAACAATTCATATTCAAGAGTGATTGCTTATGGGAGGCTTGTTTCCTCATTGTATATGATTCATGCCTCACTATTTTGTATTGATTTGCTGATCTAATACATGATGCTATGTCTCCATATTGGTCTCCAATGTTAATGAGTTGATTTACATTGCTATTTCAAGTTTTGTGTTCATATATTGCTGCTTCCCCATTTGGGAATATTACAGTATGTGGTAAGTGCAATTGGAAAGGAGGGGCGCAGGTTTAACAAAAATAAGACATTAGGGGAATCTTGAGGTCTAAAATGGGCCTCCTAAGAAAAATGTACAACCAAAATAAATTTTATAAGAACCAATAGGATTCAAGATGATGATGTCAACCATGGGGGATGATTAACCATTTTTGGAGTAAAAAAGTACAAGGAATAAAAAATAATAAAATAATAAAACTACTTTTTCAACTCGTATTTTCAACTTATCTGCCTGTTTTTTTACTCAAATTTCGAGCGGCAGTACTCGTTGGACGCAAAATTTAATTTCTCATCCAAGGAGTACCCATGTTGCATACTTTCGATGGACCCTCCTACATGAAAAATGTGAAATACATGAAAAAACGTGATTGAAATCATGTTTTTCATGTATTTCTCATTTTTCGTATAATAAGGTCTATCAAAAGTATGCAACATGGGTACTCCTTGGACGGGGAATTAAATTATGCATCCAAAAAGTGTTTTTGATCGAAATTTGAGTGAAAACTTAGGGAGATAAGTTGAAAATACGAGTTGAAAAAATAGTTTTATTATTTTATTATTATTTATTCTTTTTTTCCATCTAAAATTTGATGATGTAATCTAACATTATTTTATTATTTCCACTATTATTTTATAATTTCCTTAGGAGGCCCATTTTAGACCTCAAAATTTCCCTAATGCATGTTTCCTAAGGCACGTTTGCGGAGACAACCTAATCAGATCCCCCCCCCCCCCAATAGATAATGGTCAGATGGGTTGGGAGGGTGGGGGAGGGTGGAGAAGTATGGATGTCGTCGATCTGGGCGGGCCACATCTCCTCCGTTGGATCTTGTGGTAATTTTATCACTTGTAGACAAAGAGTCACATCACTTATCACTTTAATACAATTTTTTGATTAACCATATCAAAACGTATGGTTAACACTTTATTAAAAATATAAATAACAATTATTTAAAACTTTAATCATATTTGTAGCGGCATTTAGACTAGCAACACTATATATATCACTATTTAATTTTTTTTGAAGAGGCATTTTAATGTGCTTTCTTTCTATTTTTCTTTATTTATTTTCTTTTTCGTTTCTATCATTTTTCACTTCCTAAGATTTTTTCATCTTTTCTTTCTTCTTTTTTTTCACTTCCTAACATATTTTATATTTTTCTTTTATTTTATTTTTATTTTACAACATCCAACTTCTCAAAACCAGATATGTTACAACAGAAACTATTATATCATCGCACACTTCATCAAAGCATAAATCAACTCCTATCTATTGTTTCATTCAATTTGTGCTTGCATGTAAAATTCAGTCTAATTATAAAATAAAACACTAATGCTTACTATGTTTTTGCAGCAAGGAAGGGAGGAGCTCTGGAGTGGCCTAAGGGTCTCTTTTGACCATGAATTCAGAGTTGGGGGTAAAATTCATCCTATTCTAGGTTCAATAGGAAAAAAGGAGCTAAGCTAGAGTGAAGATGTGACCTATAGTGCTGCTACAAGAAGTTGTTATAGGATGTCTTGTAATTGCTACATGATGTCCTGAAGTGCTACAAGAAACAATACGAGAGGTTTTTAAGGGTGAAATAGGTGCAAGGAAGGTGTGGAAAGGTGAGAATAAGGTGTAATTAGGTGAGGGAGAGGCAGAAAACACCTCCAACAAAACTCAGAACCCTTGGGAGGCATGTTTTGCACTTGGAAGGTTGCTCACGGTGGTGTTGAAGGTGGTTTCACAAAATAGGGTTCTGGTGGAATATTTGGAGGTTAGAGAGAAGAAGGATGAATGAGATGAAAATGATCCTTTCCCTGCAGTTGTATAAATCCATGTAATCACTCCACACATCCATACATTGATTATTGACAAACTAACATCTTAACAAGTGGAAAAGATGAGTTAAATGGAAAACCCTACTTAACCTATGCTACTATATGATCTAAGTACCAATCCAACTTCTAACTTACAATAATAATATTATGAACATGATAATCACACTATTTAACTTTCCAAGAAATCATAAACAAACTACTTATGATCAGTGGTTGGAGATCCTGCCCCTCAAGCTCCCATGAGAGAGGTGAGAAATAGAGGCTACAAGCATAGTTTTAATGGATTTTTGTTGCTACTAAAATGAAAAGAGACTAAAAAAAATACTAAAACATAAAGATAGAATATAAATATACAAGAGGGACCTAGCCAATGGATTGGGACCTAACCTAAAAGCATCAACCCTCCAAGACTAAATCAATGATGGAACAAGAAAATTCTCATTATCATTGCATAAAAAGGTCTAGTACATCATATGATGGTAAAAAATAACACTAAATTAGAGCTCAAGATTTACCTAGCTGAATACAAAGTTTGAATCCTAATGATCTATTTCATATGCTTATTTATACAAATGGGTAGCTACCAACAACTCTTTAAAAAGTAGGAATAATTCCTCCTTGATATCGAGAAGAGTGGAACTTGGCTCCTCATAATTGCCACTTTTCTTGGCTTCCTTTGCCTTCGATCTATTGGGAGATATCTCGATATGATCTCACCTGATTGAGAAAGTTAAGGAGGTGGAAAAACCTCCTAAAATCTCTCCTTGTTGTCTACTTCAAGCCCTTACGTGGAAAATATCTCAAAAATGGCCTCATTTCCTGCAATTAATTCAGATTAGGAAAAAATACATGAAAAATATCATACGCCCTTCTCATTAAGCATAATATGACAACAATGTAAATAAATGTGAGAAAGAGGTAACTTAATAGCTGAAGTATGGCATTTTAACCCCTTAAAATATACCTAATGATGGGCCTCATCATCACCCTCCTACTGAAATGGTAGCTCATCCTCTAAGAAACTCAGTCCTCCTTGTTGATCTCTTTCAAAGCTCTGATGGCTTCTCTGAAATCCCAAGGTAGCAAAGAGGGAGTGCCTTCTGGTGGGTAGAATCTTGCATTCTTGTTTTATTCAACCCACTTCTTTTGTTCCTCTGTATGGTCTCTCCCTTTATGTAGCCCCAACAACAAAGATGGGTTGAGCTTCAAGCCTATCCACTGTATGTTCATTCTCTGCATAACTTATTTGTAGAAGGGTTATCTTTCCAATGAATTCTTCAATCTCTCAGGAGAATTATATTCTCTCAAATATAAGCTAAGTGGTAAGGTATGCCATCTTCTTTGGCATGCCTGCAAACTCTCTTCTCCTAGAAACCTAGATATATCATCAAAGTGTGCAATGTCCCCACCTTGTGTCTCAATGTATCTAGGTTCCATTACATCATCATTTGAGATAAATAGATGATTACTATGAGCCCCGTGGGGCTTATTAGTTCTTATCTGATTTGTATAGGTTCTCTTTCTTCTCTTTCCATGACCCTTTTAATCTTTGCTTCTCTCTCTTCTTCATGTGTAAGCCAAGGTGCTATAGCCATTCATTGTATATCACCTAACCTGGAATTTGGGTTCCAATTATTCATATCAGCTAAAATGAGGTTGTGCATGTAGAATTAAACCATCCTATCCCTCTCTCCTACATTATACTATTTTCAAAAATCAATGAACTGTCTATAGGTATGAAAGGGTAGGGAGCCATGTTGAGCTAAGGTTATGATTTGGAATTGTAACCATTTCTCCTTGAGATAAACTGCATAGGACTTTGAAACTTTTCTATATTACATGGCATCCATGCAAAGGCTAGATATGGTGGCACATTGGTTTTCCATTTCCTGTAGCTGCCCTTGTAGCCTCATGTTCTCTTCTTGCACTGCTTGCATTTTTTATTTCACCATAGATTCTCTGTCCCTTACATCAACCAACTCTTTTCCCATTTCAAGGAGCCTTTCTTCTATCAACCCCATCCCAAACATCCTTTTATTTGGCTATCTACATCCATCTATGGGTGCGCCCTCTTTCCATCTCCAACTCATGGAGCAGGGGGATTGTGAATTTCTTAGGGATTAGTCTTCCTCCCTCAATGAACTTGTAATAGTATCCAAAATTAGATTTTGGGGTAGGTTCCTGAAATATTGTGATTTGTCTTTCAAAGGTTTGTGGGGAGGCTACTGACTTTTGGAGTTGTTTTTCAACTTGTACCCCCTCTTGCATATCATGTCCTTCCATTGGTGCACTCTTCCCTTCAATTTGCACCTTATGTTCTTCCTACTACCCATCCTTCTCTTCCTGTAGCATCTTTTGAGTTTTCTGTAGCATGCTCTGTTCATTAGAGGAAATTTTAGCCTAAAATTTCACATGAAAATTTCACGTAATTTCCATGTCATAATATATAAACCAATCAAAATACTTTAAATTTAAAAAGAGGTACATGCAAATATTTTGGAGGGAAAAGAAATAAATTTACTTTTTTAATTATATTTTTCGTTTATCTCCTTATAGGTTTACTCAAATTTAAAGTGTAGACACTTGTTGGATGTGGAATTAAATTCCACATCCAATGAGTACCAATTATGCATACTTTTGAGAAGTCCCACATTGATAAAAAAATGAAGATACATTATAAACGTGTGTTGAACATGCATTTTTAATGTACCTTAATTTTTTTATCAATGTGGGTCTTCTCAAAAGTATGCATAATGGGTACCCGTTGGATGTGAGTGTCTACACTTGAAATTGGAGTAAACCTATAAGGAGAAAATCCAAAAATAAAATTAAAAAAATAGTTTGGTTCTTTTCCCTCCAAAATTTATAACTCGTATTTTATTATTTTAATTATTAGTTTATTAATTTTCCATAAGAGGCCACTTTTAGGCTAAAATTTCCTCTAAAATTTTCCTATTATGTATAGGTGGTACTATGTACAAGTTGTGCATATGGTACTGGTATACATGTGGTATTATGTGCATGGCGTACATGTTGTGTTGCGGGCATGTGGTACTATGTATGTGCATGGTGTAGTCATGGTATCACGACATGTGTATTCATTGTGTTGCACTTTGTGTATGCATATGTATATGTATATGTATGTGTGATGTGTAGTATGTCAATGTATATATGTATTTTGTTGCAGATGTATGTGTATTTATTGTGTTTTTTTGTACACCAGGTGTAGGTGTATGAATTATGTTGTACACCGGATGTAGGTGTATATATGGTGTTGTGTTGTACACCGAGTGTGGGTGTATGTATTGTATGATGTTGTATGTCGTGTGGATGTGTGTGTCTTGTTGTACATTATGTGTAGGTGTACATAGTTGAAGTGAAGGAACTGGTGTTTTTCGGGTGTGGCAACTGATATGTCGTGTGTACAGAAAGAACAAAGGCAAAATTAAGGACCGATGAAGGATAAGTATCGATATTTTACTTCAGTTCTATTAAGCATGTGATAGGTGATTCTGATTTTTGATGGTTACATGTGATTTATGAATATGGTTTATGGTGATTTCATGCAATTCATGATTTTAATTTATCATGGTTACATTTTGAGCTAATTTTATGTGATATGTTTATACATGATGGTTTGATCAAACAATTGGTTTGACTTGTTGTGACAGGAAGCGAACATAATTTCAAGTGTACCTTGTTGACGAGCTACCAATGAGGTATGATTTGAGTTTATTTCAATTTATTTTGAATCTAATGGTAGTTATGTGCTTGGTACAAGAAGCATGAAAAAGCTTGGTTGGGTGGTTGAAACCGACTACAAGAACTAGTAGCGTCAGCAAAAGGATTGGAGCATGTAGCAACATGTTGGTAAAGCACTTCATGAGCAAGGCCATTATGGGACACTGGTACCCAAAAGTGTCCATTTCTTTCCATGAGAATGATATGACTAGTATGATGGTTATGAGGCAGGTATATGCCTCGGTTGTCTGACCTTACGATGCAAGGAAGCCTTGCCAAGGGATGGACATCCTGGGTTGAGGGTTCCAACGAAACTTGGAAGGTGAGTGACTGCACCAAAGGGGCTGATCAAATTGGCCGAGGGAATGTGTAGCAGAGAAGGGAAGGTCGAAGATATATATTTTTTTGCCATTAGCATTGTCATATGGAATCTAATGCAAATTGGGAGTGTGACCTAGAATAATGAGTCGATAACTGTTCACTGAGAGGACAAGTAGCACAGGATTTTAGCGATGGACATTGGATGCAGGTTTGGATCTTACAATGGATTCTAGACTTCCTGGGAAGGAAGTGGGTCATGGTACTACTTTTTGAGGGTGGAGGTGTGAGCCTTTGGATTCCTTTGTTGCTAATATGGGCATCATATCCTTTTATTTGTTGGTTGAGAAAATGTGTATATGTGTATATTATTGTAAATACTACATCGAGATAGATTTATAAAGCTCCATAAACATTATGGTTATTTGTTGGTTGAAGAAAATATGTATGAGTATATATGTGGTTGTTATTGTAAATATTGTAATGAGATGTGTTATAAAGCTCTAGTACATAGTATGACTGCTATGATATTTTTTTATTTTGAGCAGGCTATTCATTGTAAATACTGCAACGAGTTGCATTATAAAGCTACATAGGCAGAATGTTTTGTTTTTAGAATTTTATTGGTTTGTAGGTGTCACTGAACACTGAGGATGGTGTTCCCCCAAGGGGGAGGGTTCTGTAAAAACCTTGGTAGTAACATTCATGTAAAAAAATATAATAACCACAGTCGATGGGACACGTATTCCAAGCTGAATGGTGGGAAAAAAAACATCCTAGTGGGTGTTCACTTTGGTTTACTATGGCTAATGAAAATGGAAAAGAAAAAGATAAAGGCTTTGGAGAGGTATGAGGCATTAATTGGAATTTTATTTATGAAAATAATGAAAATTAGGAGAAAAGGAAGGTGAAAGGTCACAGGTTGCAAGTGAGGAGGAAAATGAAGGAAAATTATAGAAAACGAATAAAATAGAGGCCTCATTGATAAAAAGGATTTTGAGGATCAATGGGCAAGCTTGGTCAGTTTAGTTTTGGATTTCTCATTATTCTCTCTCTCTATCTCTCTCATACTCTTGAGCACTTAGAGTATTCTCAGAGCACTCTTGGAGAGTGTGGCATACTTGGTGAATTAGATCAAGAAGGAAAAGAAAGAGAAGGAAAGCATAGGAGGACATAAGGATCAACATCTACCGTAGGTTATGAGTGTAGGTACCGAGTTGCATGTATGATTTCCTCACTAGTTTTGGCATGCATGGTATTGCAAGTGGTTTCTTGATTATGATCTGTCATTGGCATGGAGGATGGCCGAGATTGACGGTGGATTTTCCTAGCCTTTCCATTTCTTCGATAATCATGGTATTGTGGGTTTATGTCCATTAATTTTTTCTGGTTGGTTCTCATGATTACTTTAACTGTTGGGTTGAGTTATTAGTTCTTAGAGCCTTGGTTCAAAGAACACTTTGGAGCCCGGCAAACAACTGTTGGGTTGAGTTACTAGTCCTAGAGCCTTGGTTGGAAAAATCCTCTGGAGCCTTAGGTGGGTTGAGTTACTAGTCCTATAGCCTTGGTTGGACAAATGCTCTAGAGCCCAGAAACAACTGGGGTTGAGTTACTAGTCCTAGAGCCTTAGTTGGAACAAAGACTCTAGAGCCCTGGAGAAGCTTGGATAGAGACTAATCCGTGATGGTTAGTGATGTCCGACTGTGAGTTGGAATCATTGATTTGGGGTTGAGATGGTTTGGTCTCTAGAGCCCTGGTTTGGTGTTAATTGATGTGTTTGATAAAGTCCCACATTCATGCTTGGAATGTGGCACGAGGGTGATTGATTGAAGTTAGACTTGGCTCAACCAATCTATGGTCGGGTGGAAAGTGGAAATCCCATCCTTGGTTCATTTTTACACTCAGTAATAAAGATCTCATTCCTCTGGTATTCAGTCTGCAAATGTACTAGTTTATGTATGGATTTCATTGTTGTTGTATCCATTGTATTTTTGTTGTTAATGTGTTGGTTATAAGCATGTATTCAATCAATGATGATGTATGGATCTATCCATGTTTTTATAGGTAAATGAATACACAATGTATCTATGTTCAAATAGATTTTATTGTTTCTTATGATGTAGGGTATCAATGCTTCTTAGACATTCTAAGATAAGTAAGAGACCCCTTTGTTTAAATTTGTTTTTTACTCCTGTAGATGCAATGCTTGTGACATGTTTGATGAAATTCATTTCATGGTTGTGCGAGGTTCGGTTGAGTACCTGATGATCTGATTTCTTCCATGCATTTTTTTTAATGTTATTTATCCTCTCCTAAAGTTTTAGGAAATTCTGGATAGTGACCTGGCCTGAGGGGCTAAAAATGTGGCACAAATCCCGAAGCCGCAGGCATATAACTGAACTTTTGGGGCCTTATTCGCTACCTTGACAAGGAAATCCCATGGATAAGGTCTATATCCATTCCATTTCCCTTACATGGATGTAGCTAAGCCTCAAATGGGATAAAAATTAGTCCCCCCTCAGGGAACAAGACCCTGGAAGAGTGGGTTACGTCCTAGGGATGTTGATGATGCAGTCTAAGGTTTTTTTGTCTTGTTTCTGCCGGTTCAAATTCCTTAAGGTCATATAGGAGGTTTAATATCATATTAGTAGCCTCTCGTCACATGTTTACCACATTTGGTCGGTTACTTGGGTAGATGTGGGAAGAATGGGTTACAGTAGATTGGAGAAGGGGGATTTTAATACGCAAATTTTGTAGTTCCCCTATGAGATTGAATTCAGGGTATGTGGATGGTCTTACTATGACCAAAATTTCTAACAATAAAGGAGAAACATCTGAAATTTTACTGTATTCTTGATTCTTATTTCATTTACTCGGTGATTCTATCTTAGTGATAATTACAGTAGAAGGGGGTTTTTCTGATTGATGTTGCTCTTTAGTAGAATTCTCATCTTCTGGATTTTCTAAGTTCCTTGGGGTATCCTCTAGAAAAATGGTCCACTCATATCTTAAGCAGAGTTCATTCCATTCTAAGGATGGAGGAAAAAAATCATAAGTATCAAGAATTTCTAAAAGTTGCATAGGCCTATTGTTTGGATTTGGATTTGGTTGTGCAGGTAGCTGATGGCCTAATGAAGGTGGGGTGTTTAGGGGTAACTAAAGTGGTGGTTGGAATGGCTATAATAGTGGTTATGATTGAGGCAACATTCCCGCTGATTTATTGACGGGTCCAGAGGGGTGTTGTCAGTTTTGGGACCACATTGGCCCCTGAGCGAGTTTTTTTGGCCATTGCGAAGTATATCAATTACTCTACGAATTTTTACATGAGGGTGTAGAATATTGTTGGTTCGACCAAGAAGGTCCATGAAATGACTAATTTAACCAAGATGATGGGGGATATGGCTGGGGATTTTAGAAAGTATTGAAATATTGTTTACCTTTCCAAGTTAGTCCATGAAACTGTTGTCGACTATATTTTCCAGAAAAAAACATGGAAGTTCCTAAACCATACCTATAGTGTGATTTTCCACTGTTTTCCTTGAGCCACAAAAAATGCAAGTTCTAGCTCTTCCTTGAATTATTTAAATACAACCTTCAACCTAGGTAGAGAGTGACAACGATCAATTGAGTCATCTTTGGGTACAGATAGCACAAATTTCGACTTTATCCACTGTGAATTCGTTACGACCATGCTTTCATCGACAATGAGGAAAAAATATAAAAAATGTTTATTCTTCTTCAACCTACTTCCACTTTACTTGTAGGAAATAGAATTGTGTACTCAATGTGATTAATATATCAGTTTTAAAATTTTTCAGTAGATTACCAAATTTTGCACGCATGACTCCTCCACCTGTAGTTCTAGTGGTTCTACTAAATGGATCATGCATCCCAATCTTAGTCTGTGTACTCCCACGTGAACACTTGATACAAAATTTCACAATATCATCATAGTATTCTTTAGAAATATCACCCTACCCCATTAGGTTAAGTGTTTCTATCCTTTCATCCTTCAGTCCTCTAGTTAAGGCAATTTTCAATACTTGTTTAAGTAGAGTGGTATATGGTGATCCTTGCAAGTTATCTTGGAACCTCTCAATATATTCCTATAAGATTTCATCTTCCTTAAATTTCATTTTGAATATTTCTTCCTTTAAGTCTCCGGATCGGAAATAATCTTGATATTTAGTAAGGAAGGATTGCTTCATTTGATCCCATGAGTTAATTGTACTGCCCCTAATCCCATGAACCAACACAATGTTTCTCCCTCTAGAGTGGAAGGAAAAAACTTTAATTTATGGGGTTTTGTAGTGCAATTATATCCCTGACATAGAATGTCGAATTCAAATAGGCTTGCTTTTGGGTCTTCAGAGGTCAACCCATGAAAATTTAGAATATTTTAAAGTGGAATAGCCTTCATAGGTGCATTATATTATGGATCGATGATAGGGTATTCTATGGTTGAATTTTGTGTGTCTAATACATGCCTTGCCATGCAGTTAAAAATCTACTAGTATCCTTTGGGAATGAAAAATTTAGGAGGTACTAATTGAGAAATATTTGTATGGTGGTTATAAAATGAACCTGATATAGGTCTTACAACACTACTTGAATAAGGAATTATGCTTTGATCTATCAGATGTGTATTGCAGAGTACCTGGTAGAAAATGTAATTGGGATGATTCAAGGAGAATTTTTAGAAGGCCTCTTTTTTTAATTGATGGATATTCAATGTGTTTCTTGGGATTTTGTTTGCGGATAGTCTTATGATACTTGAATTTGATACTATGTCTACACTTCATCGGTAATCTTAAAAGAACTAGCTGAAACAACGAAATAATCTACATGAATTTTTTCATTTCTTGGAATAGCTGAAATATTAAAGTCTTGAAAGAAATTATCCATTGTATCCCACACCTCATTTCTATAAGACCTAAGTCTAGGATGTTTTGTCTTACATAGATTTCTTAATTTTTTAACAATGAGTTTTGAATCACTGAAAAAAACTAATTTCTGAACCTTTAAACCTTTAGCTAATTCCAATCCTAAAAGGAAAGCTTCATATTCAACTACATTGTTGGTAGCATCAAAATCTAACTTATAAGATTGAGTAATGTTTTCTTTAACTAGTGAGATGAGAACAACAACAGCTTCAGCTCCATCTTTTGAAAATGCTTGATCAAAATATAATTTCCAAATATCAATTTTCACAGTTTTTGGTTTATCCATTATTTTTTCAATGTGAAGCTGAGGATTTTGAAAATATTTTGATGATAATGTAAAAAATCCAAAATCTTGATCAACAACATGAATAGGATGATTTATAGCATGATCAATCCCACAATTGGTATTTATGAATCTTACCTCTATATATAACCTAAGGTGTTCTCCTCCATACACAAGAATAGTAGCATAGGACATATCCATCTGCAAACTTCCTCCTAATTTCGCACAACATGATCTTGATATCAACATTCCAAATTTAGGAGGGATATCTATAACTACTATGTATAAAACTACACTCTTTACTGGAATTTTTGCTAAGGTGACAACTAGATCCTTTATAAGACCAAGGCAAGGCACTTTCTTTGAATCAAAAGTGCATAAATCATGATAAGGTCTAGTAATATGCAATTGCAGCTGATCCATGATCACTTTGGGCATTAGATTATAAGAAGCTCCTAAATCTAGCATACAGTTTTATAATAGAAAATCACGTACTTTCAAAGTGACATAAAAGGAAGGAATAATTTCATCAACCATATTAGAACTAGGACCAAAAATTACTGAGGGGTTTTCATCTTGTAGACTAATCACATCTCATTCAACATCAACACTTAAACACTGTATCCACTTAGAAACTTGATTCTTGTAACCTCGATACCTTTAAAGTTTAGATAAAGGAATGGGTATTTTGACTCTTTCTAATTCTTTTTCAACATTGGAAGTTGTCAAAATATCTTTGTCCATGGTAGTTTGATCGTTTGATTGATTCAATGGCTGAATGATAGTTGTTTGAGTTTCAACTATTTTGCCTGGTGGTTCATTAATAGTTGTGCTTTTTGGAGGTCTTCCAGGTCCTGATCTGGGTCTAAATCATATCTTCTATTTAAATCTATAATTAAAAAAGCAGAGAAGGTATGGTATTTTAAAACTTGAGAATTTTCTTGCTCCTGCTGAGAGTATTGATTTTGAGGAAGGGGAATAAGGGAAATCTGATTTGATGAGTGATCAAGATTATTTATATCATCTGTGATTAGGAGGCCACAATCTTCAGGTTCTTGATCATCAATCATTATTGGGGGTTGATTTTGTTGATCAATATTAGGCATCTGTAAAATTTGAGTTTGAGGAGGTCTTCTATACTGAGTTTGAGTTCTATTAGCAGTTGGTTGAGCTACACTAGGCTAGGTGTTGGGTGTTGGAATTGCAATTAAGCAAAATAGTTCAACACTTAATTGTCAACCCAGGGCTACATAAACTTAGAGGCATAGCATAGTAAATTCCAAGAAATGATATGAACCTTCTTTAGATCTATTCCTACTTCCTTAATTACAGTTTAAAGAATCAAAAGAAAAGATCACACAACAATTAATACTAAGAGAATTCTGGTGCTGGAATGAAAAGAAAGCACTTTGCAAAAAAATAAAATAAAAGGAACTATCATATCGTCATGAATAATCCTAATCAATAAAATACATATTTGAGATTATATTTAGTGTGGTAATAAGACAGAGGAAATAATTAAACTGTTTGGGATGTCTGCCTTCCTCAAAGATTTTTCTTCCTGCATTGAACTATCGTTCATGCACTGTCGCAACGTTCTTGTACTAGAATGTTGTTCATGTACTAAAACGAAGTTCTTGCAGTGGAAGTATATATTATACCTGCACTGAATATTTTATCCTTCATACAGGAAATCTGAGTTCTTGTACTAGAGCTCTCTATTCCTGTACTAGGATATCGATTCTTGTACCAAAACAGAGGTTCCTATACCAGAAAACCATCGTTCCTCTACCTAGTATCCAAATCACTTGCAGAAAATGAAAAGCTCGCTAACTTAAAGGAATAAATTGCAAGGTGAATCTGAACTAGAAAATAAAATTTCACAAGCAAAAATATTCTTTTAACTAATCAGATATTCAGAGATGAGAGGTGCTTTTAAAAATCAAAGAAATTTTTTTCTTAAAATAGGAAAATTCTTGCATGTAAAAAGAGAAACTATCTGATCCAAATATGAGAAGGAATCCTCCTGAGATGATTGTTTGTTATGTAAATTAGATCTGCACTTTATTATGAATAAATTTTTTAACTTGAAAGTCCCTTTAATAATTTTAATGTTAAGTTAAGTCTATTCCACAATGGCAATAAGTGCAAGCACACACATATATATAAAGCAAAAATGTTTCATTAAAATCTTGTCAATATAAGTTAACCCTTAAACCGAACTTAAATACTGAGAATTATTTTACTTAGAAATAAAACACCATTTGCAGAAGGAAACAAATGACTTGCAGGAAATGGAGAAAACTTGCAGAAATAAACTAGGAAACTTTAATTTGCAGAAGTGGAAAACGCATCAGTGCAAGTAGCTAAACACACTCCTCTTACAGAAAGGAAAAGCAACATGCATAAAAGGAAAGAATGGAAATCAGAAATAAACATAACCAAGCCCACATGCTTCGGATCAGAATCACACAACTTGTAAAGAAGTTAAAGCATGTTAACTATGAAAGAACGACATGTAACCTGCTTCAAACCTTGCATAAAATTTAACTTTAACACACCTCATGATAAAGGGAGAACGAGCTGGGTTGGTTGGGCCCTAGTCAACCAGCTTGTTTCCCTGCTATGAGATCTGGAACTTCAGGTACTCAAATGATACATCACTAGGATATTTAGACAGGAAAATGCATAATTGGTGCAGTCCTTTGTATTAAACTTAAAAATAGAAAATGTACATCATGGATCCTAGATTTAGCCCCAGAAAAAGGCGACACTAAAAAGTCATAGTTTATGTCAAAATTTTGCAAAGTATCACTACCTAACATCTACTAGAAAACCTTATTAAATACATATTCTTGGCTCATGGATGCAACATAAAATACAACAAAATTTTATCTTGAGCCTTTAGGCTGTTAAAAGAAGACTAAACAAGGGTTCACACTGAATTCCTAATCTTCACATCCCACCTGTTCCTCTACGTGCTGAGCCCAGCAAGGATAACAGATCTTCTAGCAAGAGATCCATGTGAGTTTTTGGGTTGTCTCGACAGTATGCGATAAACCAAGATAAAGTTGAGATTTTCCTCGGAAGTGCAGGAACGTCGATCGGTACAAGAATCATTCATGCACCAACGCATCTCCCACATTGATTAATACTTTTGCCTTATCGAATTACCTTAGGAAAGAGAAAATATTAGTTTCAAAGGAAAATAAGGTATAAAACCTATTAAATTAATGATTAAGTTCATATATAACCCCTTAATACGAAAAACATGAAAGGAGTGTAGGAATGAGTACAAGTTTGGAAGGAGTACAAGAATAAATAGGCTCCAGGGTTAAAACAAAGGCTTAGGTAGTTTTTTTGAGGTAATATAAGGTTAAAAAGTAGGACAATTCTATCAACCAACATCCTCCCATCCCTATCTTGTCGTGTTTCCTCACACAACCTTACCTTCTACAAAAAAACAACATGGAGACCTCCCTTCAATCCTGTATCTGTATACTGATTCCTACCTTCAAGATCTTCATCTTCTTACTCTGAGCCTTTTTAAGTCGTTTGACCATTTTCCTAAGGTGACCATAGCATTTCGATGCTCAAAATTTCAACACTTTTACTTACCGCTTTAGCTCTTGCACTTCCCCCATCAATTTAGTATTATTTTGCTACAGCATTTTACTTGTTCCTTCATGGACTGGTTTAGTACTTCGATTCCATAAATGCGTTGCTTCGGTTCCTCGACCTGACTATGCATATACAGAGTAGGATCTTCTATATAAAAATCCTGTCGTGTCAGAGTCTTTTGAGCAGTCAACTCAAAACAAGTGTCGGTATCGTCAAGGCCAATATCACCTTGCTTGTCAATATCTTTCATTTCAATATCACATTGTGTTTTAGCACCCTCCATTCCATCATCACCTTGATCCACTACCGGGTCCTTCCGTGCACTCACATTAGGTGTCTTCAAAACATTTCTTTTCATTTTCTCAACTAAAACTAACAGAGGAGTGACATGTTCCTCCTTTATATAACCTGTACTAAACATTGTGTGAACCGCAACATATGCAAGGAGTGAAAGATTATTTTCAATTATCAAAGTAGGTTGGGAATCTTCTACATTTATCGGAGAGATTGACTAAGTGTGGCCTTCATTTAAGGAGGCAAACCTCTTTTTGACAGATCTTATAGTTATTATTTTTAAAGGGCACAAGGTTTCAATTATGGATTATTTATTTTCTCCTTGCACTGGCTTCTTAGACGGGGTTTCCTTCTCCTTAGTATTGCTAGTTTGCAGGTTTATGGTTTTACCCTTTCGTTCAAACTTATCCTTTCTAATCTTGCCCTTCTTCCCAGATGACTCCACTGTGCTCCCTTCTTGGAGCTCTTCCAAGAACTCTTCCCACATCATATTTTTCCCTTCTAGCTCCTTTCTAACCAAAATTGAAATTAACCCATAATGACATAATTTAAATCCAATTTTTCTTTCCTGACTTTTCTAGACACCCTTGGACATCTTTTCTATACTTTTAGCAAGAAATAAGGGAAATTAATTAGCTTGCATGATTCAAAATCTAATAGCAACCGGCCTTCATAAGTGAGAAAATTTTGTAGAATACACAGCAAATGTTTCCACTTTTCTATCATGGCATTGCGTTGTAATCCAATATTCCAATCCACCTTCTGCTTCTTATCAACCATGAATCTACGTCTATCCCCTTTTTCAATCTTTCCTTTCTTGAACCACTACTCACTGGTGGCCGCTAATCCTGTAGCCTACGAAATAGATTTCTCTATTACTTAAAATTTCAAAGACCCCACCTTAGCTATGCATCCATCGAAGGTTCATGAAAATTATAGTGCTATAGCCAAATTGAAACCATCAAAATTGAGCAGGAATGGGAGAAATCTCGATTCCTGCAAAAAAGACAAACTATTCTTATACTCGGTTGTCTGTTCTACTTCTATTATAGACCATGGTTCGATTCGAAAAGGTGCCATCACTGTTCGAATTCACTTTATTTCTCATAATTTGGAACAGTTACTCAGTAGGGGGTTTAGGACTCTTGTTTGAAAGAATTTGAAATTGAAAATTAATTGAATGCTACTATATTGGTCATTCTTTAATGGTCACACTCTCATCATGAAAATATCAGTCTTGGAAAAGATGCAATACGACCTGATCTGACATGCATGCATCAATGGTGATTAGTAGAGGGCGGCGGTCATGGAAAATATTTGCTATAAAAACATCACAAGGTATTATGTAGGATCAGGTCATCATTAATTTTTGACAAGGCTTTAAAGGTGAACGCAGGATTATGAAACAATTTCGCACACATGCCCTAATCAAGTCATGATATGGTATAGGGTACATATGATACCTATATAAAGATAAGATTTCATAACTAAATGCCTTTGTACTTAAAACATTCTTTCCTAATTAGTAATAATGAAGCAAAGTCTAATCAAATGTATAGAAAAAATGATTGCATGCCATAATTTAAAACAGTGCAGTCATTTGTGCCTGAACAGGCTCTCTATATTGAATAAAAATAAATTTCCTTTATTCCACACCAAATTCTTGCTTCAAGCAAGCATTCCTGTACTGGACATTCCCGAACCATAATATACATTCTTTCACTCAGGAGTCCTTGGTTCCTGCACTCAAACACACATTCTTGTACTGAAGACTACCAATGTACCTGCACCGGAACACATGTTTTTGCACCTGGGAGCGCACAACAACGTGTGTTCCTACACCCAAAATTCAAACATTCTTATAGTGAAACACACATTCCTATACCGAGAAATATTACTGCTACTGAATCTGAAGGAAAAAAAAGGTTTCTAATAAAATGCAATTTACAAGCCGAATCTTGAAAGATTTGCAGAGTTTCCAAAGGAGGTCTTATTCGCCAGTTCTTGTTATTAACACATGCCTTCTGAACTAATTCATGATTTTTTATCAGATCCTACAATACAATCCATGGGGGGGAAAATAAGAAATAAGGGGTAAATTTTCAAAATGGGAAGGAATCAATAGGGAATTCAAGAGTGAGACCAATCCAAGACAAACAAAAGAAAGAGGGATAGGGAAAAAAAATTCCGGGGAAAAGAGGGAAAAATGAAGTCAAATAGGGACAATATCTTTTGAAGTAAGGGGTGGTCAATATCAATAGGACAAAAATAAGAATTATAGAGGGAATAAGAAGAAAGGTAGAGTTTCACCTCAAAATCTGCCTCAAATAGTGTTGAACCAAAAATAACTGCAGCGGGAATTGAGTGTTGCTTGCATAAATATTTCCATATCAACTGTCCTGAACTTAGATAAGGGCTCGGTTCCTACACTGAAAAACCTGCTTCTTCTCGGTGAAATTTAGCACATATAAAGATCAAGAAACATTCCCATTTTATTAAAGATTGATCATCCTTCCAGCATGCTTGTTTTCAAGCCGATCCTTCTATGATCATGTCAGTAAACCAATTTTCACAACCATAGGCAAAATGTTTTTTCTTCTTTTTAATTTTTAATTTTTGTCATTTTTTTTCTTTTATTTTATTTCTAGAAAATAAATAATCAGATTTTTAATAGGTTTGCACAACCAACTACCATCTTCAATTCAGACCGTTGTTGGACTTGATGCATGAAGTTTTCCTTTGTGAGAGGTTGAAAATATATTTTAACTATATGCTCATTCACAAGGAATACTAATTCTTGCCCATCAATAGTTTTAATTTCTACTGCCCCATTTTCAAAAACTTTAATCACTTCATAAGGTCCCATCCAACGTGTATGAAATTTTCCTTTGAAATGTTTAAATTTAGAGTCATAAAGGAGTACCCAATCACCTGGTTGGAATTGATTCTTTCTAATCAACTTTTCATGCCATTTATTGCGTTGTTGCTGCACTAACACATTCTGTTGAAAAACATATCTTCTGAACTCATCTAACTCATTTAGCTGCAATAGACATTTTTGTTGTGCTTCTGAGAGATCTAGTCCCAATTGAATTGCTGTTTGGAAAGTTTTTATCTGGAACTCAATCAACAGAAGGACTTGTTTCCTCTATACTAGCTCATATGGTGTGTGCCCTGTGTTATTCCTTCAAGTGGTTCGATAAGCCCATAAAGCTTTAGGAAATCTGATGGCCCAATCCTTCCTATGCAGATTTACTATTTTGGTGAGGATGGATTCAATCACCTTATTCGTATTTTCCACCTTGCCATTTTCTTGTGGGTGATACGGTGTAGACTTCCTGTGCCGAATTTTGTATTGATCCATCACACCCTGAACCATATTAGAGACAATTTGCGATCCATTATTAGTAAAAATATCTCTACGAACACCAAATCTTGTAAAAAATTCATTAAAAAAAAATTCAACAACGACTTTTTCAGTAGCGAAAGAAATAGCTTTAGCCTCTACACATTTTATAACAAAATCTGTACAAAACAAAATATGTTTTTTATTTAAATATGTTGGATTTATTGGTCCTACAAAATCAATAGCCCATTTTTCAAAGGGCTCAATCATGACCTGAGGATACAAAGGAATTTAATTGGCTTGGATAGGCTAACCCATTCGCGGACAGCTATCACATCACTTGACATATCAAGTTGGCTTTAAATAAGGAAGGCCAAAGATAACCTAGAAAAACTTTGTATGCAGCTCTCTTGTCATCTAAATGGTCCCCAGAAGGGTGATCATGGGAAAATTTCAAAATTTCAAAATCATGGCTAAAAACTCTTTTTCCTTTACTGTCTAATTTAATTCAGCAGGTGACAATTTTTTACTGATGAAGTAAATTGCATAGGATTGTTGGTTTTCTTCTTTTCCTAAAGTTGTGCCAATAGTTGTATCTAAGGCATCAGAGGAAATATGAAATGGAAGGACCAATTCTACCCTCGCAGAACTGGTGCCTGTACCAATTTTTCCTTTAGTGCCTCAAAAGCTTGTTGGCAAACCATAGTCCAAGAGTACTAGATATCCTTAGCTAACAATCAAAAAAGCAGGGTAGCTATCCTGGAGAAATTCTCAATCAATCTACAGTAATAGCCAGCATGTCCCAGTAATCCTCTCACTGCCCTTTGTGTTTTGGGTGTAGGAAGACATATGATAACCTCTATTTTAGTTGGGTCTACCTGGATACCTTTGTCATAGATACGATGACCAAGAACTACTCTTGCTTTGCATACTAATCTACAATTGTTATCACTCAAAGCAAGGTGAGATTCTTGGCAAAAAAAAAGAACTTTATCAAGATTTTTGAGGGCTCCCTAGAATGAATAACCAAATACCGAAAAATCATCCATGTAGATTTCCACACATTCGAGGTTAGAAAAGATAGTTAAAACTACCCTTTGAAAGGTAGCTGGAGCATTTCATAGCCCAAAGGGAAGCACTCGATAGGAAAATTTTCCCCATGGGCATGTGAAAGTGGTCTTATCTTGATCCTCGAGTGCAATCTGTATTTGGTTGTAATCGCTAAAGCCATCTAAAAATGAGAAGTACTTTTTACCAGCAAGGGTATCAAGCACCTAATCGATGAAAGGAAGGGGAAAGTATTCCTTGAGAGTTTCTTTATTCATTTCTCTGTAATCAATGAAAATCCGCCATCTCCCGTCTTTCTTTTGGACCATCACCAATGGAAATACCCAGTGGCTATCAGATATAGGATAAATGAAAACATTGTCTAAGATTTTTTGTAATTCTTCTTTCACAATTTCTCTTAGCTTAGGGTTCATGCGCCTTTGGGGTTGTCGAACAGGTCAGGCCCCCTCCTGAATATAAATATGATGAGTATAGGTTTCAGGAGGGATGCCTTTCATGTCCTCGTAGCCCCATGCAAAGGCATCAATATGGTCACGCAACAAACTCATAAGCTGCTCTTGTTGGGATGAATGTAGAGAAAATTTTAAGGATGGAATTTTCTCTTAACACTTAGAAACCTTGGAAAATAGAACTAATCCATGATATGCCATCTATAAAAATTTTGGTGATATTTCTATAAAAATATTAAAATTTATAATAATTTTATATAGTCTTTGTATAAAATCTTAGAGATTTTTAAGGTAAAATAATTTTATACTATCAAATTTGGGCAAAACATTTTTAGAAAAAAATTGAAATTCACGAAGCTTTTTTTTTTAAAAGCATGGAAAATTAGCCCACTTGTGAATATTAGCCCCAAAAAATTTCCTTGGATGAATCCAAATATGAGATGATATGTAAATATTTTTCTGGACTAGTTTTAACACGAGTGCTTTCGGGTTGGAGAGTACAAGCTGGAGTTGCTAGAGGATGTGGTGAGGAGGGTTGAGAATTGTAACTCCCTTGAAAATACAGAATGAGTCAAAATTTTGCATTGTATCTAGATTTTTCAATAAGTCTCATATCTCACCCTCGTGAGTTGACTCGGTATGATTATGTATCAAAGAAACAGACTGAGCCTCCTCATCACTACTGTAATCTAGCCATAAGGTATCTCAAAGCTCCTAGATAGATCTAGCAGGTGGATATAAGGTGACTTTCTTCCTAGAATCTCCATGGGAAATATACATATCGTGAGAGAGGAACCCAATATAAGCATCGGTTGTAGCAAGCCATGGTCATCCCAAGATCAAGGGATGTCCTCCAATAGGATTCTTTGGTTGAATCACAATGAAATATGTGGGGTATTCCCAAGAGTCAATTGAAACAAACACATCATCCAATACACCTTTCGGCTTGATTTTGGATCTATCTGCAAGTTCAAGCATGGTGGGGGTAGGGCGAATATGGACCAACCCCATTTGATCCATGGTTTGCTTTGTCATAACATTGATGGTCGCCCCTAGGTCTATCAACACATTGGAGATAAGGACATCACCTATATTAACAGAAAAAACTGGGTTTCTAGGGTTGGTATATTTTCCATTTGCACACACCCGGTCATTAACTCGGTTTCTCTTCCAATGAACTAAATGGTTTGAGGTTCTACTCTTTTCCTTCCTGGATTTTTAAGACAGAGTTCCCTAATGATTTTTGTACAGATGGGGAACTCTTTGATAGCCTGAAGAAAAGGGACCTTTATAAAAAGATTCCTAAGCTTGGAAGTTAGACTAGACATGGGAGTAGGGTCACTCTTCTCCATAACTAGCCTCTCTGGGTAGGGAGGTTGGTTTGAAGAATATGGAAAAAGATCCGAAGATGTGGGTATAGGTTGAATGGTGACTTCTCATTTTTAATGATTAGGATTTTCCTCATTACCTTTATCCTTGATAATCACCATAGGTTGTTTTTTATTTTCTAAGTTTACTACCCTCCCCGATCTCAATTGAAGGTCATTGACCCCAACCGGAATGGTCTGATAAATGGAGGGGGGAAGCGGTTTCATAGAATGAACCATATGAACCTATTTTTTATTAGGGTTTGGTACTGATTGAGCAGGCAGTTGGGGTGGTCGAAAATTTGGAGGTAAAGGTAATGGTGGCATAGGTTGACTTTATGGAGGTAAGGTAGGAAATGATGGTTGTGACATCAGATAAGGTGCATATGTAGGAGGATATGATTGCATGGGTGCAGGATAATAATAATGAGGATGGGTTGATCCCCTCCATCCTTGTTTCCAAGGTTGAGGAGATTTCCCATATGAAAAGTGATTCCCATGCTTCCACGGTTGAGAGTGATTTGTATTATGATAGGAATATGGTGGTGCATTATAACTGAAATGATTTGGTGCTTGTTTAGGAACCATACTTGCATGTACCTAAGGCCAAGTTTTCTGCGCTCCCATTAAATGTAATGGCTCAGATTCGGACCTCTCTCCTTCAAATACTTCTTTCAGTCCAGGTATAGAAGGGTATTCCTCGGTAATATGTTTTCCTGCACAAATCACACGCTTATTAGCACCTTTAACATCAACAAGACATTCTCTTAAAATAGGATTTTTCCTACACTTTGGACAATAAATATACAATGACTCTTGTTATTCTACAAGTTTTTGTTGAAATTTCAAAGAGTCTATTTGTTTTCTAATGGTGTTCATTATTTAAATTTTCATATTGTCCATTTTATTATCCAAAACGATGATCATAGCTTCCGTAGATCCAAGTTTATTATTTTTACTTCGAACTCCTCTACCGAATCTAGATCGGTTCCGTGAGAGCTTCCTGCACAAGTCACAAATCTGATCAAAAGGTTTTTGAGAAATATCCCCTTGTCCGAACAAGTTCAAATTGTTTCTAGCATCATCAGTAAGCCCACATAGGAACAAGTTTCTAAAAGTACTTAAATCAAATTTGTTTTCTGACCTTTGGAGGATATATAGAAATATTTCTAGATAATCTTCCAATGTCTCATCATCACTTTGTACAATGGTGAAGATCTCATCCTGCATTTCTCTAGTTTTACAATACTCCTGATATTTGAACAAAAAAACTCTCTTCATATGTTCCCAAGAGGCTATAGTATTCCCTCCCAACCCCATGAACCAGTGCAAGGTTGAATCTTTCAGAGTTGTAGGAAATAACTTTAACTTATGGGCATCTATGGAGCAATCATAGCTTCTACATAATATATCAAATTCGAATAAGAAATAATTTGGGTCCTCATGTACCTTACCATGGAAATGAGGAAGAGCTGATGGTGGAATATTCTTCATTTTCACAACTATGTCTAGATCCACGATTGAAAATCCAAAGGTGGATTTCTCCTCATTTACATTATTCTCACCAGTTCCCTTAGTGCAGTCCTCGTTATCTGCCATTTTTGTACCTCCAATCGAACCACTCCCAACAGGATGAGAAGGTTGACTATGGTTCAAATCAGCTTGGACCCCAATGGTTCCCTTCTCTCCCTTTGTTGGTTGTGTCACACCTAAACTACTCTTTCTAGAGTCCAAGTAGACAGTTCTTGCGTGATGGGTTTATGTTTGTTTGGACTTTCTGCCTGCAAGATAAGGCCCAATATGAGAAAAAGTTTCAGATTTATTAGTGTTTCCTCTGCGCTTATTGGGCTTTGTACCCCTACCATTTTTAGGCATTCATCTTAGAATAATCAAACCAAAAATGAAAAAACTTAAAAGTACAGAAAAATGTTTAAAAAAATGTTGCAAATAAAAGTTCAACACTAAAAATAATCCTTCAACCACTAAGCACACTGTAGAAAAAATAATAGTAGACTTACCCCTACTGTGAAAAAATCAGAAAATTCTTACCAATCTTAAATGCCTCCCAAGCAATGGTGCCAAAATGTTGGGTGCAATAGTTGCAGTTCAGTGACCTCCTTCAACGCTTAATTTTCAACCCAGGGCTACGTAAGCTTAGAGGTGTAGCACAGGAAATACCAAGAGATTATATGAAACTTCTTTGGATCTATTCCTACTTCCTTAATTATAGTTTGCAGAATCGGAAGAAAAGATCACACGACAATCAATACCAAGAGAATTTTTGTGTTGGAATAAAAGAAATTACTCTGCATAAATTCAAATAAAATGAACTATAAAATCGTCATGAACAATCCCAATCAATAAAATAAATATTTGAGATTATATTCAGTGCGTTCATAAGACATCTAGGAATAATTAAACTACTCGAAATGTCTACCTTCCTCGGAGATTTCCATTCTTGTACTAAATTGTTGCTCCTGCACTGTAACAATGTTCCTATATTGGAACGTTGTTCCTGTACTGAAACTAATTTCCTGCACAGGAAGTATATATTGTACCTACATTGAAGATTTTATCCTTTATACATGAGCTCTGAGTCCTTGTACTAGAGCACTATGTTCCTGTACTAGGATATTGATTCTTGTACCAAAAAAGAGGTTCCTGTACCAGAAAACCAGAGTTCCTGTACTCAGTTTCCGAATTACTTGAAGAAAATGAAAAGTGTGCTAATATTAAAGGGATAAATTTCAAGGTGAAACAGAACTAGAAAATAAAATTTCACAAGAAAAACGATTCTTTTAACTAATCAAATATTCAGAGATGAAAGGCACTTTAGAAGTCAAAGGAAATTCTTGCTTAAAACATGAAACTTCTTGCATGTAAAAAGAGAAACTATCTAATCCAAATACCAATAGGCTTCTTCCTGAGATTATTGTTTGTTATGTAAATTAGATATGCACTTTATTATGAATAAATTTTTTAACTCAAAAGTCCCTTTAATGATTTTAGCGTTAAGTTAAGTATATTCCACACGGGAAATAAGTGCAAGCACAGATCTATATAATGAAACAATGTTTCATTAAAATATCATCAATATAAGTTAACCCTTAAACCAACTTTAAATACTGAGAATGCTTTTACTCATAAAGAAAACACCATTTGCAGAAGGAAACAAATGACTCGCAGGAAATAGTTAAAACTTGCAGAAATAAACTAGGAAACTTTAACTTGCAGAAATGGAAACACACAGGTGCAAGCAACTAAGCGCACTCTTCTTTGCAGAAAGGAAATGAAACATGCATCAAAGGAAAGAATGGAATAAATATAACCAAGCCCACAAGCTTCAGATCCGAATCACACAACTCGTAAATAAGTTAAAGCATGTTAGCTATGAAATAACCACACATAACCTGCTTGAAACCTTGCATAAAAATAAGTTTAACACACCTCATGATAAAGGGGGAATGATTTGGGTTGGTTGGGCCCTAGCCAACCAACTCGTTACCCTACTACGAAATATGGAACTTCAGGTACTCAAATAATACATCACAAAGATATTGAGACAGGAAAATGCATAACTGGCACAATCCTTTATATTAAAATTAAAAATAGAAAATATACACCATGGATACCAGATCCATCCCCAGAAAATGGTGACACCAAATGGTCACAGTCTATGTCAAAATTTCCCAAAGCATCGCTACCCAACATCTACTATAAAACCCTATTAAATACATACTCTTGGCTCATGGCCGCAATAGAAAATACAACAAAAGTTTATCTTAAGCCTTTCAACTATTAACAGAAGACTAAAAAAGGGTTCACGACCGAAGTCCTGATCTTCACATCTTGCCTATTCCTTTAAGCTCCGAGCCCAACAAGGATAACTTATCTTCTAGCAAGAGATCCACGTGACTTGTTGAGTTGTATCAACTGTATACAGTAAACCAAGCTAAAGTTGACAGCTGCCTCGGAAGTGCAGGAACGCCAGTCAGTACAAGAATAATTCATGCACCAACCATCTCCCACATTGATTAGTACTTTTTCCTTATCTAATTACCTTTAGAAAGATAACATATTAGTTGCAAAGACAAATAAGATATAAAACCTATTAAATTAATTGATTAATTTCATATATAACCCTTAATACGAAAAGCATGAAAGGATTGCAGGAATGAGTACAAGCTTAGAAGGAGTACAGGAATAAATAGGCTCCAAGGTTAAAACAGAGGCTTAGGTAGTGTGTTCAAGGCAAGATAGAGGTATAAATTAGGACAATTATGTCAACCAACACCACGTTTTAAATTCTTAGGTAGATAATGT
This sequence comes from Pinus albicaulis, assembly GCA_034641835.2. Taxonomy (NCBI): domain Eukaryota; kingdom Viridiplantae; phylum Streptophyta; class Pinopsida; order Pinales; family Pinaceae; genus Pinus; species Pinus albicaulis. The sequence continues at coordinate 31,612 of JAXQQM020059860.1, read as the reverse complement.
GCATAAGTTTTTTAATAAGAAAAATGGGGGAGAGGGACATATATTTAATTAGAAATATTAATCCCAAAATAGTTTAAACTAATTAATAAAAGAGGGTGGTGAATGAAAATAAAGAATAATAAATTAAATTCAAGAGAGAACCTCCATGTGGCAAGATCCAACACAAGGATCTCCATCTAAGATTAAAATGGAGTTAAACTAGGGTGTTGTTGGGAAAAATACTGAGACGGGGGGGGAATCAGTATTTATAACTCATTGTTAACTTTTACTTTTTCTTTACTGATTTCTATATGTGACTTTAATGAACCCAACCATGGACCACGTTTCATCAATTTTCACACTGGATCCAACAACTTCAACACAACACAACTTGTAGGTCTATTTTCATCATATTTTCAGACTGGACCCACTCCACACATTTAAGCTCAAAGAACATTCATCAAACTGAAACTTATAACCACATCAAATCATTCATTTCATCATCAATCAACCAACCAACCACTGATCTTTAATCATAATCAACTAGCAGCATAATCATTATTCAAACAACCCAGATCTGTATGAATACATCATTGACAGACAACAGTAATACAACAAAACATATCAGAAATTTCCTTTTGCACACTTCAGCAAAACCCTAGATCCCATACGCACTTTTTCTTAACTGAACCCATGTATATACACGCTTTTACAGAGATGAAATTGCGTATAGATTTGCAACTATTTCAGGACTGCACAATTCTTCAGAATAAATAATTAGCTCAGATCTTACCCTTTTCTTCAGAAAAACATTCGCCAGATCACAGATATAAACATTTCATAAATAGATATAATAAATACATGGCCATTTCACGTCTAGAGATCCTGATCCATCATTATATTCATAGGTGCATTATTATTTCAGATCTATCAATAAACTGTAACCCATTCCATGCAGATATACTTCAGAGTGAAGTATTCATTCAATAACCAGACACATGCACACCATGCACTATGATCTTCTCCTCCTTATATAGTTTTAGCCTTTACTAATACCATGAGCCAAAACCACACAAGTGTTGATGGTATTCTTGGACAGAATCAAATAAACGACACAACGCTCAATACTATGGGCTAATACCATGGTAATGCCCCTTGGTATCATAATTTTAGAGCGCAAAAGGCATACGCGACGTGTATATGTGACTTCTCTTCATAAAAACTTGGTATATACTAATTCTGGATGTATACGCGGGTTTCCTTCATCAAACCTGTGTATACATTGAGAAATATTTCATTTTTCATTTATCTGGAAGTTACTCGAATTCCTTTCTCTGTCACATCTGAACTGACCTGTAGAAACATCATTTTTACATATTTAACATATAGGTTGCTATCAAAAGGCAACTCATCAAGTAGGTTTCCATCAAGAACAACTTCATGAAGTAGGTTGCCATCAAGGACAACATATTTCATCATATTGCCAACACTATCCCCCTTTGGACCTGATGGCAACCATGATGGTGTTTGATCACTACAATAGATATATACATTAATCATAACCATTATTCAAACACCAAGAACCTCTCCCCCTTTGACATCAAGGGCAAAGAGTGGATCAAAACCAAAACAAGGTTTCTCTTCCCTTATAGAAAGATGAGCTTTGTAGATTTGATGTGCACTAAATTTACCATGCTCCCCCTGAGTTCATGCTGGAAATTTAGACAGATTTTTCAATGAAGTACATGCCTCTATAACTCAACCGAGTATGAATTTTCCTATAACCAAGGACTCATACTTACATCAATGATCCAACCAAGTGGAATTACATATTTGACTCAACTTCCCAACCAAGTGGGTTTACAAAATTTGACTCAACTACCCAACCAAGTGGGTTTACAAATTTGAACAAGTCCTTACATGACTGAATATAAAAATTTTACATCATAGGTCTCAACATGACCTTTTCATCAAATTACAAATATTGCTTTTATAACCAAGACCAAAATACCTCAAGGGAGAGATCATATTTCAAAACCATCATAATGCCAACAATGCATTATTCACAACAAGGCTAATGCTCCACCTAAGCCTGAGCATCCTGAACAACTTCACCAACCAATTCACCAAAGCATCTTCATCAAGTAGATAATCAAAACTTAATATCATGTCAGCAAATATAACCATCAACATCAGATCAAGAAAATTATTACTGTTAACAACATATCAGAAATTGTTCTTGAGTCCGCCTCACTGTTTTTCTTATCAGATAAAAACATACGCAACTGTCACCATTGGAACTTGCGTGTATACGTGGCTTTATTTCATGAAACCCATGTACAGAAAGTGAAATACTGAAACTTTCACAACACCATCTCCTCCTGGATTTATACATTCTGTACCTATCCTCATTTGTCACATTAGATGCACTGTTATAAATAAACACAACCAAAATTACCAAACCAACCATGGGAATCACCATATATTTCTCCCCTTGTGATGATACATTACTAATTCCTATAATGTATCTCACATCACTCATACAGTCATTATGAGAAGTAAAATTTAGAAGCGGATGACTACAATAGGGTCAATATTTCCTACATTTTTGACCGGTGCTTCTTCGTTTTACAACTTTGCTTGAAATTTCTTATTGTGTGTTGGAACTTCTCCAATTTCTCATACATTTTCATCATACTTAACCTGCAATCAATGGCCTTATGCCCAAATGAGGTAAAATAGAAACAACATCCATGAAAGCATCCTTTCTTTCTTGATTTATGCAATTCTTCAATAAACGGATCCCTTTCTTTTGGGAAATTATCATCATCCATGGTACATGCCATGAGGACTTCCAGATCTTGATCAGAATATTCTTCTTCCTCATTTGACAATCCATTATTATCTTCATTTGTATAATAAATCCTTCCTTTTTCAAACTATTTCCCTTTATCATGATTTTATTTATAAGGACATTTAGCAGCATAATGACCAACTCTACCACAAGAAAAACACTTGAAGGGAAGCTTACCTCTGAATCTTCCAATACCTGGTTGAAGTCTTCTCACAAAATTTGCTTCTTCTTCTTCTGATATATAACTTTATTCCTTGAGAACTTCCTTTTCTTTTCCTTTAGCACAAGCCTTAAAAGCAGCTTCTCTGACTTGTGAGGGACCTCCTCTTCTCATTTCAAAAGCAGTCAAGATATCATGCAGTTGAATAACAATAAGTTTTTGCAGATCATGCTTTTATTCAATAGCTGAAACTTTTGACTCGAACTTTGGAGTTAGAGACCTCAATATATTTTCTACTAAAGTTGAGTCTTTTATATCTTCACCCATATTCCTCATAGAATTCACAATCTCATCTAATCTTAGGAATAAACTTGCAATGCTTTCATCATCATGCATTATGAAATTTTCATATTGCATTCTAAGAGTTTGAAGTTTGGCACTTTTTACCTTTGCATCACCTTCATAGCTCTAAATGATCTTGTCCCATATTTCCTTTGTTGAATTTAGCTGCATCACTTTGACAAATTATGTTTCTGACAAACTTCCTAATAAAGCATTGACAACTTTAGCTTTGATTTCATATCTCTTCCTTTATGATGCATCTGTAGGAACACTTGCTGGATATTGATAACCTCCTTCCACGATTCCCCATACGTCTACTCCAAGACTTTGCAAATAATCTCTTGTTCGTATCTTCCAGAATAATAGATTACTTCCATTGAACAGTGGAGGCTTGATAGAAAATACTCCTTCATGACTTCCCATTGTGATGGATCTCCTTCAAGCGATCAAGCTTCTTCAGAAGGACCTCCCGCGATACCAATTATTGGGAAAAATATTGAGAGGGGGGGGGGGGTGGGGGGGTGGGGGGTGAATCAGTATTTATAACTCACCGTTAAATTTTACTTTTCCTTTAATGATTTCTATATGCGACTTTAATGAACTCAACTAGTGTATACACGCGGCTATCTTTAAGAAAAATTGCGTATGTCTAGAGATCTTATTATTCAGATAATTCTTTACTTATATCAGTGCATCATTCATTCATCAGATGTTTAGTAAGGAGTAAGCATGTGCAGTAAGAATAGAATAAATCATCACACATAAGAAACACACATGAACACCAGGATTTAAGGTGGAAACCCAAGTTGGGATAAAACCACCACTGCTCTCGTCTCTGTCTTCAATATTTATTATAAATAAAACTTCTTACAATCTTGTACTGGCGCAGACTCATACCAGCATGCAGGCACCCACCTGTAGAAGGTTGCAACCTTCTCTCGTTCTCCATCTTCTACTGGAAGGGAGCTCCAACCCCCTGATCTCGTTTACCAACCACTACTGGAAGGGAACTAGTACCCCTTGATCTTGTTTACCAGCTACCACTGGAAGGGAGCTACAACCCCCTCACTGAAGGCTTCAACCCTCAGCACCACCATGGACCATGTTTCATCAATTTTCACATTGGATCCAACAACTTCAACACAAAACAACTTGTGGGCCTCTTTTCATCATATTTTCAGACTAGAACCACTCCACACATTTAAGCTCAAATAACATTCATCAAACTGAAACTTATAACCACATAAAATCATTCATTTCATCATCAATCAACCAACAAACCACTGATCTTTAATCATAATCAACTAGCAGCATAATCATTGTTCAAAAAATCCAGATCTGTATGAAGACATCATTGACAGACAACAGTAATACAGCAAAATAGATCAGAAATTTCCTTTTGCACACTTCAAAAAAACCCTAGATCCCATACGCACTTTTTCTTAATTGAACCCGTGTATATACGCGCTTTTACAGAGACAAACCTGCGTATAGATCTGCAACTATTTCAGGACTGCGCAATTCTTCAGAATAAATAATCATCTCAGATCTTACCCTTTTCTTCAACAAAACATTTTCCAGATCACAGATCTAAACATTTCATAAACAAATCTAAGAAATACATGGTCATTTCACGTCTAGAGATCCTAATCCATCATTGTATTCATAGGTGCATTATTATTTCAGATCTATCAATAAACTGTAACCCATTCCATGAAGATATACTTTAGAGTGAAGTATTCATTCAATACCCAAACACATGCACACCATGCACTATGATCTTATTCTCCTTATATAGTTTTAGCATTTACCAATACCATGAGCCAAAACCACACAAGTGTCGATGGTATTCTTGGACGGAATCAAATAGATGACACAACGCTCAATACTGTGGGATAATACCATGGTAATTCCCCTTGGTATCATAATTTTAGAGTGCAAAAGGCATACACAACTTTGCTACTTCGTATCCACATGTATACACGACTTCTGTTCATAAAAACTGCATATATACTAATTATGGATGTATACGCAGGTTGCCTATATACCAAGTAGCATATACATTTCCTCCATATGCGAGTTGCCTTCATCAAACCTGCGTATACATTGAGAAATATTTCCTTTCTCATTTCTTTGGAACTTACTGGAATTCCTTTCTCTGTCACATCTGAACTGACCTGTAGAAACATCATTTTTACATCTTGAACATATAGGTTGCTATCAAAAGGAAACTCATCAAGTAGGTTTCCATCAAGAACAACTTCATCAAGTAGGTTTCCATCAAGGACAACATATTTCATCATATTTCCAACAATTTAAACTAATTAATAAAAGAGGGTGGTGAATGAAAATAAAGAATAATAAATTAAATTCATGAGAGAACCTCCATGTGGCAAGAGCCAACACAAGGATCTCCATCTAAGATTAAACTGGAGTTAAACTAGGGTGTTGTTGGGGCACCAAATCTGAGACCTACAAGTTGACTTTAGTGATGACCACAAATTAAGGAAATTAAAGGGTGAATCAAGAGACAACTAGGATAAGAAATAGGGAGTCATATTGGGGTGAGAAAATTATTATTTTTGTTTTAAAATTTAAGTAAATAATTTTTGAGATCCTTGGTGAGAGGGCGACACATGGATGGGTGAATAATAAAAAATTTGGATTAATAAAAAAAATTATTTATGCATGAAATTTCAAGTATGACCTATGAAGCCTCCTATAAAATAAAGGGCAAGATATGGGAGAAGGAACATTTTTTCCCTATTGTTGGATGAACTAGATAATGTTAGTTTGATAGTGAATACAACTATAGTGAGTTTGGTATAGTGGATGTTTTCTTTTGAGATAGGTACTCTTGAGAAAAGAGTTCTCTCCTCCGTTGGCTAGCACTTATCTACTATCTTATAGCCCTAGTGTAGCTCGGGGGTTCGTGGGGAAGAAGAGTACCCAAGGATTCAGTTTGGATGTCAACCGATTAGTTAGTAATAGTTGGCTAGGGACGCTACATCCTTCACATGCATACATGGACAACCACAAAGGAGCGCAAGAATCAACAAATTCAAGTCGACTCTCCATCCCTTTAGTGAACGGTACTTCGAGTTACATAAAATTTCCACTACATGTTTATTGTATTTCATTAACTTGTATATTTAAATTATGGATGAACAAACTTAAAGTGTTATATGTATTTCATATTGATGCATGGTCTATTATGTGGTTCACTTATATTTATTGTTCATGGATAAATGAATGCCAACTAAAAACATCAATTTGTTTCATTCCTGGTAATACAGTATCTTAGGATGGCCTCGCTCTATTTTGTTAGAAGAATATATTCCTTAAATTTTTATTTACCCATGTTGCATCCAATTAATATTATATGTGTGTGTGTGTGTGTGTGTAGTTAGCATATAGGTGCAGTCCCTACAAAAAGTATCATTATGATCATGTAATACATAGAAAATGTGATTATATTTAGTGTTTGAATCCAAGGCTTGAAAATAATGGTCAATCCCTGCTTAAAAAGTCTTTTCGGCCTAATTCAAACCATATAGAAACTTATACAATTCAAAAACAAGGTTGGAATCTATCACAAAGCCAAGTGGTTGTTCAATATAATTTTATTCATATAAGTCACCATGAAGAAAGGCATTTTTGGCACCCACCTAGTGGAACTACCATCCAAAGTGAGCAATAAGGGAAAGATTTAGTTGAACAAGCTTCATTTTTTATATAGGAGCAAAGGTTTCAGTGTATTCAATGCCTTCCTACTAAAAAATAATTTCGAGACCAGGTGAACCTTATGATGTTCAAGTGTGCCTTCAAAAGTAAATTTTATCTTGTAAACCCATGGAAATTTAGTGACATTATTCCCTTGAGGTCAATGGACTATATCCCAAGTGTTATTATTAAAAATAGAATCCATCTAAGTTGTCATGGCATTATCCCATCCAATTGTTTCATATTTACCCTTACAGGAAATGAGATCACAAATATTAAGGATGTAATCCATCAAAGAAACATTAGCCTACTACTTCTAACTATAAGTATGTCTACCAGAGAGATGTCACTAACATTGATTCCAACAACTCCTATTTTCTTAACATCCCACCAAGGTAAACAAGGATGGGGTGAAATAATATAAAATTCATAAGCTTAATCGAGAGAAGTAACAATTTCATTCGGTGTAGACAAACCACCGGTTAACTCAGAATTAAAATTCAAATAACCAGTCATAATCCAAAAAGGTAGGGAAATCGGTACATTTTCTTCAACAACATCAATGAAAACATTATGTGATAGCCGAAAGATAAGTTCAACAATACCTAATCACTTCTCAATATATATTACATTTCTTCTAATAATGATGTAGTGTTTGATAGGGTCAAGCATTTAATAAGATTTATATTATTCTGAATAGTGCATCATGATCCAAACATGACTATTTTTATCAAATTTCTTCTTGCAGTCATCAGAAAAATTTTCCTAACAAAATCATTCAATGGTTTTGAGGTATCTGACTTAGTGCTTATTTCCACAACATATCTCAACTGGAGTCATAGAACTGACATTTCTATGCAAAATAATATTCAGGATATTGTTGGAATAATAAACAACTTTAGCCCAAAGATGAGTCATTAGGTATTTAACATACAACAAGCATCAATCCATTTAAAATAAAATCCAGTTGTTTAATTGAGATATGTTATATTATTCAGGAATATGAGGAACATGCCACTATTAAGAGATACATGACTGAACAAGATACTATTTGAATTTTTTATCCACGTCTCTTTTTATCCAATGCCCTAAATTCCTTGAATTTTTCAAAGATGCAAATATTTTTCTTCAATAAATACACCCAAGTAAATCTAGATAAACTATCAATAAAGGTTAAATTATACTTTTCACCTACTAATAAAGGCTTATTAATTCAATGGAGATCACTATGAGAAAATTATAGTGATGTCTATGTATACCATGTTGTTCCGGAGGCAAAAGGGGCCCAATAACGCTTTCCCAATACACATCCTCTACAGAAACCCTCAGATGGAAATAATTTAGATAAAATAACAAACATGTTCTATGTTACCATTAACTTAAAAATTATAAAATTCAGATGTCCAATTCATTCATGTCAAAGTCTACTCTACTCGTCAATCTAGGTAATGAGAGCAATTGATTCATGTTCGGGTAAATAGATCAAGAAAATTGTATAGTTGATCCTTTCATTCAAGAAATATGTGGGTATAAATCAATCCATCATTATGCAAATCGTCAACAAATAATTAGTCTAGCCATAGCTTAATAATCTTACCATTCTATGTCAGTTGTAAAAATGGAAATAGATTTGCACTCAAACTAGGCATGTGATAGACAATAACAATTTACCATGTCAATAATGTATATTTCCATGACCAGTGATGTTAAGAGAAAACTTAATTGTGTCAAATATTCCACTCAATAGCTTTATCAAGGGAGGAGAACATTGAAGCATCCTTAGTCATATGATGAGGGCACCTAGAATTGATTAAAACTCATTCTGCAAAGTGTGGTCAAGAAATGTTTGGGAGGTTTCAAATTTTATTGTAAATTTTTTAGTAGATCAACTAGTTGAACGTACAATTGACATAGCTCCTTCAGAGTACTTGAACTTTTATTCCAAGTCTGAAGTTTTACTCTAGCAAGTTTTCTCAACATGTCCTACCTTTCCATAATATTAGCATGTCTTCTTCTTTTGATTATTTTTTGTTAATGTCAACTCACCAATCTTCCCTTTAGCTTTCTATTCAAGACATTCTTGTATGTTTCCAAGAGTATCAAAATGACCTATTTCCTTGCAATTATGCTAGCATTTTCCCTTAAGCAAGCGGGCTTGATATTTGCCACCAGATTCCTTTATCAAAGGTATAGTATTTACCATCTTCATTGCATGATATCTAATTGGTAGAGAAGCTAAGAATAGCACTTCATACGTTATGTTGAAAAATGCAGCAAGAAAGTCTCAATTTGACTTGGCCTTGGTCAAATTGAGAAAATTCGAATTTCCACATCAGCAGACAACTTGGATGCATTTAACTTGTGTGGCATGGATCTTTTCACTCAGTTAGCTCAGTAAATTCGAGTTAGAGGAGTTACAGTCCAGTTAATCATGTGTGATTGCTAATTTATATCAAACACGGTTAGTTATTTCAATTCATTTTCAGTTAAATTAGTTCTAACTATTGAAGGAACTAGTGGAAGGTCAGTTGTGTAGTGAGACTTCAGTCTAACTCAGTGATCATATAGTTAACTGATCAATTAAACTAAAATATCTAGCGCATGCAGAGAATTTGAGTTCCTTAACTATGGTGGAGATTCCAAGGTAGTGTAACATCAATTGTAGACTATTCTTGAGTGTATAGGTGTTGCATGTAGTGAGATGATCAACCCAAGGAATTGCACAATACTTTTTGAAGAAATTCAAAAATAATAGGGGCCTAATTTCTCAAGTAATTGCACAAGTAAATAGGGGCTCAAGCAGAGGCATAAATTGACTAAGTCTTCTTCAGAGCTTCTCAGTGAGCAAAGTAATAGGTTATTCACTTGCAGGTTGAGCTCAGATTGAGATAGAAATTGTAATACATCTCTATTCATCAGATTAATGCAAGCATGCATAAGGGGTTTTTAGTAGTTTCTTTCCCCTGGAAAAATATTGTGTGCATGTGTGTTATTTCCTATTGCATGTGTGTCATTTACTATTGCATGTTTGTGATTGATGTTCTAAATTGTGAATTGAATTCCACAGAGTAGTAGAGTAGGATTGTGTCTTGTGATTTATATTAAAATTTCATGAGTAGTTACAATTTTACACCATAATTTCTACACTGTATTCCTAAATTCATCAATACCAATTCAATGAATTGAACATATTTCTTCAATAAACTATTCCCATATTTTCCCAATTCCAACTAAAATTATTTAACACGGACCAAATAATCCTAAATCCTTTTGAAGGAACTATAATCAAGAGAGATAAATTATTTCTCTATCTGCATAACTTGGATCTCATCGAATTTATCAAACAACATCTACAACGTCTTCCAAAATTCATGAGGATAATGGATTCTGCTTGTATGAAAGAAAATCTCTTAAGAAATGTAGGTCGTAATGACCTAACAATCTCACGTTTCTTCTCATTGATAACAAACTTCACTTCGTCATCCTTCAAATCTAGAATCATGGTCCTGGTGTACTACCAAATCCATTTAGTTTTAAGAAAAGTCTCCATATTTGGTGCCTATATAGTATAATTATGCCCATTTAAAATAAAAAGATAAATTTTGGAAGTCATCTTCAAATTTTACAAATCTAGTCTCCATTGAGTTATAGTCAACAAATAAAAAACCCAATGTCAAATCACAACAAATCGAACTCAACAATATTTTTGGACAATAATTCTAGATCATAATCATCCTCTTTGATACCATGTTAGGAAAAGGGTGTAACCCATATATTGAAAAAGTGTGTAAAACCAATAGAAGGAAAAAATGCATTCCAAGATGTTTGGTGGTATCAAAATACATTATTACAAGTTAAGAAAAAATAATTATGAATGAATGATCTAAAAAATGACCTAAGTTAATTAGCTCTATTTTAGAGATTGACTGTAGGGGCATTTACTAGATATGTCACCCTTAAAGAAAGGATGAGATCCAGAGGCTACCTGGCCCGCTACTGACTCTGTCTATAGAACTTTATTGAGATTAACATTCAGGTTATTTAAAATGTGGAAATTTACCAAGATCTTTCCTATTCCTTATACAAAATGTGACTGGCAGTATTACTGAACAGTTATTATATGCATTAACTGTTTAGACATGAAATAATCTATGTATGTTTAGATTGAACAATTTCACATCAATCGCATAAGAAATACCATAAGACAAAGAAGTTTGTGACGGAGTTCGTCCCACCTGGACTACGTCTCCGGGTCTGCCTCAGAATTGTGCGTCCATTGTATTCTTCAAGCCAAGAGAAATATGCTACAATGAATCATCAGTTGCACTACTGATGTTGCAGATATGGACCATCCCTTGAATAGGCTAACTAATACAACTCTTTTCTTTCAACACATAAGAAAAGACATGGATGATTCGCACATTAAAACAAACTGAAGACTGAAGCTTTATGGACCTTTGACTTCAAGGTAGCTGAACAGAGTTTGGTACAATCAAAGTAGATCTCGTCGAACATCAACGTACTTTGAGGCTGAAACTTATGCAAGTATAAAGAGCTTTTCCTCCTTCATATAATCCTGCAAGAACCAAAACTCACTACCAAATTTATATGATATACAATATAAAAGAGTTTACTTCATATTGAAGTTGAACAAACTCTTTCTTCCTTTTCCTCTTGCCATTCTCTCCTCTCAAGGTGACCTTCTCAAGAGCTCCCCTAAAATGACATTTTCAAGTCTTTTTATAACAAAGACAAATTAGGCTTCCTCCTTTGATTCGTCTGAATCTCAAAGGTTCATGCCTTCCTTAGTGTCACTTTAAATTATAAGGGATTTGTTTTAATTATTGGATAACATGCATATCCATTTGCATACCAATTTAGGCTTCATGATAAACTTTTTCATGATTTGGATGGTTGGATCTAGAATGCTTTGAAGCCACCTCTGAAATAAGTTGAGCAATCATTTATGAAAAGGATCGAATCCTTATCTAACCATACACCTAGGGATTAATCTGCAATATTTAGCGCTGACATTAAATCAGAAAACCCACAAATAAACTTTGGATATACTCTGACTGCTGGTGGTCAGGCTAACGGTGCGGAGGAAGGTTGACTACACATGTGAATTGGCGTTGCAACTGGCCACCTGTGGTTTATCCGCCCGACGGTTTATGCGTTGTAACAGTTGTCCACACAACACTCCTGTCGCGGTTTACAACTACTCACATGTTGTAACATTTCCCAACGCGTTCAGAACTTTAACACCTGTTACATATCTCTGACACGGTCTTTATTGCCACGCGGTTTACAAGACTCCAATCATATGCTTGCTGTTTCGTAACTCTGTGGTGTTTTAATTACAAAGGTTTTAAAAACATAACCCGACCCTTTAAGCTTTGTATATGCCCGAAGTCCGACCCCTTTGCACTATGGTTTATTACATAGGTTTTCAAACCCATCTCCCAAACCTTATATTAAGGTTTTTGGCATAGGTTTTGAACTTTAATATAAAACCTTTTTTTTTGCGCCTTAAGGTTTTTATAACATTGCATGGGTTTTGACATCCCATCCTTCGAACCTTTACAAAGGTTTATGGCATAAATTTTGTGCTAGGGACTTTAAGTCCATAATATTATGAAACTTAGGAATAGGACTTTAATTGACATTTTGTCCTAGGAGTAGATTTAGGTCTTTACAACTATTTAAGTGTGTTTCCATTTGACACTTAATGCTAGCCTTTAGGACTTAAACCTAGGACTTAGGATTTAAACTTAGTCCTTTTTGCCTTAGGATCTTTTTTATCCATTAAGGTTTACAAAACGGACTACCGACATTTTGACCTTTACAGTTAAGACTTGGGACAAGTGTGATTACATAGTCTTTAACAAAATTTGTTGTTTCTGTCGTAGGTCAACTTGAAGATGTCTTGATTGGCGCTTTTGACACATATTTGCTGGTGTCGAAACTGAAGTTGAGGTCGATCGATGTCGAACATTTGAACTCACAAATTTGATGACCATCTTGATCAATACCTGAATTATTACATAATCGATAGTTACCAAATTCCAAATAACCATCTTGGTCGTTTGGTTAATTTCGATACAATTTTAATAATTCTAAAATTGGATCACACCTCCCAACTTAAGAACTTTTGTTTCTCCAAAAATTTTATTACAATGATTTTGAAAAACAAATTCAATTCTAGAACCTAGTTACAACTTTACTAGATCTAGATATTACAAAATATTTTAAGCATAAGGCATGAAGTCTGCCCAATTCCATTCAGCACTTGTTTGTTCTCCAACAGGTGACTTGGATTCTTCCTGGGCTTTTGGTGTTGGTATTGTTTCCTTTGGAAGCATTGGAAAATTGTCTTGGACATGCCCTGACAGTTTACAGTTTTGACAAGTTTTCTCCCTCTTACTTGATGATGAGTTTATGGAGTTACTTGCTGATTGAAACAAAACTGATTCAGAACGTTTCTTTACCTATAACGCCTTATCATTCTCTGAAGACTGACTTTTTGTCGCTCTGATTTGCTTGTTGTAAGCCTTTTTCTTCCAACATTGTTCCACACAATTCCAAGGACTCTTACAGAACGTACATGGATATATCCTCTTAATTGTTTCAATTATCCAATTTTGATGAAATAAATCACTATCAGAATCATTAATATTTGAAGACTGAGGTTTCTTACCTTTTCTATCCTTGAGCTTCTCTGGTAACAGTTCTGGATGCTTTGACCAGCATCGGTCAGAGATGTGACCAAGCTTCCCGCAATAGTCACATTTTATCACATCACATCCTAGACCCAGATTCTTAGGTCTTTCTTGTACCTGGATAGGTTGAAGTCTCCCTTGTCCATTTTTCCCCAAGCCTTCACCTTCTCAGTATCCCATGGCTTTCATAATCAATAAGCCTTTCCTTTCAGGGATCAAATTGAGTTTCTGGCTTGAAACTTCTTCAGATTCGGAATCACTTTCTGGTGAAATAAGTGAATCCACATTGTCTTCCGCTTGAGATTGGGAAAATGAACCAATGGCTTCCCTTGCTGACTTTGGTGAAGATGATAGAGAGGAACTACTTTTAAGAGAAAGTGCAGGCTTTTTTCCATTGAAAGTTGCATCTTTCATAAGAGGATTGCTTCCTCTTTTAGTTCTCTTTAAGTCTTCTAATTCTGATTGCAGACTTTGCTTATCGCTCTCAAGTGTTTCCACCATTCTGCGCAATGTAGCATTCTCCTACCGAATTTTCAAATTGGACTCTTCGAGTTCCCTTAGTTTTGACAGTTGTCGAGTGTTCTTGCCCATCTTGTACTTGCAAAGAACTAGCTGCTTTGATACCACTTGATCTAAAAAATGACCTGAGTTACTTAGCTTTATTTCAGAGATTGATTGTAGAGGCATTTACTGGATATGTCACCCTTAAAGAAAGGATGAGATCCAGAGGCTACCTAGCCCTCTACAGACTCTGTCTATAGAAATTTATTGAGATTAAAATTCAGGTTATTTAAAATGCGAAAATTTAAAAAGATCTTTCCTAGTCTTTGTACAAAATGTGACTGGAAGTATTACTGAATAGTTATTATATGAATTAACTGTTTAGACATGAAATAATCTATGTATGTTTAGATTGAACAATTTCACATCAATCACATAAGCAATACCATAAGACAAAGAATTTTGTGACGGAGTTCATCCCACCTGGACTATGTCTCCGGGTCCGCCTCAAAATTGTGCGTCCTTTGTATTCTTCAAGCCAAGAGAAATATGATACAATGAATCATTAGTTGCACTACTGATGTTGCAGATATGGACCATCCCTTGAATAGGCTAACTGATACAACTCTTTTCTTTCAACACATAAGAAAAGACATGGATGATTTGCACATTAAAACAAACTGAAGACTAAAGCTTTATGGACCTTTGACTTCAAGGTAGTTGAAGAGAGTTTGGTACAATCAAAGTAGATCTCGTCGACCATCAACGTACTTTGAGGCTGAAACTTATGCAAGTATAAAAAGCTTTTCCTCCTTCATATAATCCTGCAAGAACCAAACCTCACTACCAAATTTATATGATATACAATATAAAAGAGTTTACTTCATCTTGAAGTTGAAAAAACTCTTTCTTCCTTTTCCTCTCGCCATTCTCTCCTCTCTTGAGGTCTCTCCTCTCAAGGTGACCTTCTCGAGAGCTCCCCTAAAATGACATTTTCAAGTCTTTTTATAACAAAGACAAATTAGGCTTCCTCCTTTGATTCATCCGAATCTCAAAGGTTCATGCCTTCCTTAGTGTCACTTTAAATTATTAGGGATTTGTTTTAATTATTGGATAACATGCATATCCATTTGCATACCAATTTAGGCTTCATGATAAAAAAATTCATGACTTAGATGGATGGATCTCGAATTCTTCGAAGCCACCTCTGAAATAAATTGAGAAATCATTTATGAAAAAGATCAAATCCTTATCTAACCATACACCTAGGGATTAATCCGCAATCTTTAGCGCTGACATTAAATCAGAAAACCCACAAATAAACTTTGGATATACTCTGACTGCTGGCGGTTAGGCTGACGGTGCAGAGGAAGGTTGACCACACATGTGAATAGGCGGTGTAACTGGCCACCTGTGGTTTATCCGCTCGACGGTTTTTACGTTGTAACAGTTGTCCACACAACATTCCCGTCACGGTTTACAACTGCTCACATGTTGTAACATTTCCCGACGCGGTCAAAACTTTAACACTTGTTACATATCTCCAACACGGTCTTTATTGCCACGCGGTTTACAAGACTCCGATCATATGCATGCGGTTTCATAACTCTGTGGTGTTTTAATTACAAAGGTTTTAAAAACATAACCTGAGCCTTTCAAATTTGTATATCCCCGAAGTCCAACCCCTTTGCACTATGGTTTATTACATAGGTTTTCAAACCCATCTCCCGAACCTTATATTAAGGTTTTTGGCATAGGTTTCGAACTTTAATATAAAACCTTTTTTTTTGCGCCTTAAGGTTTTATAACATTGCATCGAACCTTACAATAAGACTTTATGTCATGGGTTTTGACATCCCATCCTCCTAGCCTTTACAAATATTTATGGCATAAATTTTGCGCTAGGTACTTTAAGTCCATAAGTTTATGAAACTTAGGAATAGGACTTTAATTGACATTTTGTCCTAGGAGTAGATTTAGGTCTTTACAACTATTTAAGTGTGTTTCCATTTGACACTTAGTGCTAGCATTTAGGACTTAAACCTAGGACTTAGGATTTAAACTTAGTCCTTTTTACCTTAGGATCTTTTTTATCCATTAAGGTTTACAAAATGGACTACCGACATTTTGACCTTTACAGTTAAGATTTGGGACAAGTGTGATTACATAGTCTTTAACAAACTTTTTTGTTTCTGTCGCAGGTCAACTTGAAGATGTCTTGATTGGCGCTTTTGACACATATTTGCTGGTGTCGAAACCGAAGTTGATGTCGATCGATGTCGAACATTTGAACTCACAAATTTGATGACCATCTTGATCAATACCTAAATTATTACATAATCGATAATTACCAAACTCCAAATAACCATCTTGGTCGTTTGGGTAATTTCGATACAATTTTAATAATTCTTAAATTGGATCAATGAAACATAAAATTCATGATAAAGTAATTCATCATGATATTTCACACACATCGTAATCGACTCATAGGGTATTTATTTATGGTTTTCGGATGTAACCATATTCCTTAAATTATGAAATATCTTATTTTATAACCATATTTGTAGAAATTATACAAACAATATGTATACCAATGGATTCAATCTGATCATGCTATATGCTAAAGCAAGATATTGAATCCTTATACAAATTAATTGTGGAAAATGAACACGGTCGCCAATCACAACAAGTAAATAAAGAAGAAAATAAAACCACAACACAGATATTTTCCCAGGGAAAGCTTGCTACTCAAATCCCCTCTATATTCTATTGTATATTCACCAAGGAATCATGAAACAATTAAAATGCACTCTTCTCACAAGAGTCTCTTGCACTCTCACAACTGTCTCACACTAATCTGAAAAAAATTAGCCAACTCTTTACCAACCTTTAGCCTCTTCTAAGCCTTCCTTTCTTGCGCAATTCATGTGGAATGTAATCCCTATTCTTTAGGAATTTCATCCTTCCAAAACTGTGCAATTATCATGGGCAATCCTATGGGTGTTTTACTGCATGCAGGCAACCTACTAACAATACAACGGATAGTTAACATCCCTTTAACCTTTGTCTCAATTGGGTCTCCACTGGAATTGACATGCATGTAGCTATTAATAGTAAATCATAAATTACATGACATATCACTGCATGTGAATTAAATTTGATTTAATTCACTTGACCTCTCACTAGTGCAACAAATAGTTGCAACTAGTTAAACTGATTTTAACTCAATTAATTGAGTTAACTGATTTCTCATGCATTAAACTAATGCACTAAATGCAACTCAAACTCTAAAACACACAGAATCACTCTTCATGCCTCACCAACCACCCTCAACTCAAAATTCATGAGCTAACTAAGTTTATCATACTCAGTTAACTATTACAAGTGATTATGAGATAAGATTACATTTTATTATCCAATTTAATTAAGGAAAAATTAAATTCGTCACACATTTCTTGTTGACTTTTCAAGACTCCCTCTCAACAAGAAAGGGATTATCAGCTACCATTATCCTGCCTCTATGGCATTTGAATTTTCTCCTAGTGAGCGCCTTCGTCATAATATCTGCATCCTAATCTTCTGTGGGAATGTACTGAAGTAACATAATCGCCTCTAAACACAATCTCTAATATGGTGGTACTGGATTTCTATATGCTTGGACTTATCATGGTGTTGACGGGAAAAATTGTATTGCTGACAACAAGGGGGTCTCCCCAGTGAAAGGTCCCAATTAGACCTCACACTGTTTGCGATAGGAGCCCCATCCGGTATGTGGGCCCGACTGCCACCATGTTTGTTACCACTCTTGGTTGTTAGATGAGAAGATGATGGAGCAGAGGCGAGGATGAAATGACCAATTAGCGAATCAAAATCAGCCCAAGATTAACGAACCATCAACAAAGATGTAAGCAAGTCTAAGCAGCAAAAAATAAAAAGGGATATGCCGTAATTGAGACCAGTGAGCCGAAAACCAGTCAAACATATATGAAAGAAAAAACGCCAGAAGTTAACTGCAAAGTAGTTCATAATAGACTACCGCCGTGGCAAGGATAAATAAACACTAATCCAAAAGCAGACATACATACAACCATTGAGAAATAGTTCATAACTGATGACATGCATGAAATCAAACGTACAATATAATGAAGTACTAGACAACTAGTACTATCACCACAAACAAGCACGCGAATTAGTGTCGGGAAGGAGAATATATTATTAATGTTGCTGCAACGTCGAATACATGTTTACAACTCATTAAAACCCAATATTGGAACATGGGGTGTTCATCTCAAACCATGATGCAAAACCCTAGCCTCGCTACCCTTCTTTCTACTTGATACCAAGAGCTGAGTGCCTTTAGCTCTCTAACAACAATTCCTCTATCATACTGCTTTCATTGTCGAGCTAAAAGTCCTCTGACGCTTTCTCGAAGTTGTACATATAGGCCGAGATGACTCTTGAGTTGCCCCTTGACTTTTGGTCTTCCCAACTGTTGGGCTGGTTTGTGACTTGGGCCATTTGCGACCCGCGACCCTGGGCGGTCTGCGACTTGCGACCTTGGGAAATTCGTGACTTGCGACCTCAGGAAATCTGCGACTTGTGACCTTGATTAATCTGTGACCTGCGACCTTGAGAAATCAGTGACTTGCAACCTCGGGCAATCTGCGACCTGCGACCTCGGGCAATCCGCGACCTGCGACCTCGGGCAATCCATGACCTGTGACCCCAGGAAATCCGCGACTTGTGACCTTTGGCCATATCCCTTATGTATTTCTCTTTCGGAGATATTAGAACCTTGTTCTCCGGAGGGTAGCCTTAGCTCTTACCGCATGAACTAGCAGCTTCTCGGTAAGTGCAAACTTCTTCGTAAGGGTCATCATCATAATTTCCCCATGTTACCTGCACGTGGACACACTAAATTAGCCATGTATAACACATTAAATTAGCCACACATATATATATATATATATATATAGAGGCAGCAGAAAATTACAGATGCATAAGGGAACATCGAAAATAAAATTAGGGGGTTTTAACAACTATCTGGGACCCCTGCTTGGTCCAGCTTTGTAAGAAATGTATGAAAAATTTGCACATATTCATTATGAGCTTGTTTACTAGTGCGGACAAAGAACTTGAGATGTGAACCGATGTCCATCGTTCAACAGGCATGTAGGGTTAATTCTTACTTCACGTTTGCTCCCAACGGAGATGATGCCGAAACCAAAGAAGGTCCCATGTGTTACTAAGTGCTGGGATGGGCTACGATGCGCGACTCCAACAAAGCATTGCGAGGTTACAACCTAACGAGCATTTCTATGATAATCCAGAAGTAATGGATTGTTGCTCAAAGGGGACATGGCCGAGCCAATCTGAAAATTAAAAGGGCAATATGTTGGGGCTTGTGTTGTGTATTTGGTCACGCATTTTGCGCATCTCAGCCAAACAATATTCAAAAACCGTTTATGACGGACCAGAGGTAATCTTCAAATGTTGTCCAAAACGAAGTAGCTCCTTCAAAAACAAGGTTTTACACACTCTTGCAATCATCCATTCCTTTTGAGACACAAATAACAACACATCCTTTCTTGTCAGGGGCTGATTTTGTATGAGGTTGCGACCGTGGCGTGGAGGTCGCGTAGTCAGAGAGTCACGCCGGGTGTGAATTATTTTGGGCATGACTCTGTGACTTGGCGACTTGGAAGAGGTCGCAGAGTCGCAAATAACGTTGAGTCGCATTCTCCGAGTCCTGAGAAGAGTTGCGACTACGCGACCAAGGAGAGGCTGCGACTTGGTCGGAGGTCGCATGGTCGCATTTTGGAATTGGCCGCACTCGTTACTGCTGCAACAGATGTGCAACTGCGCGAATTGATCGACCATTGCCTCCTTTTTGAACCGTGGTGAGACTTTCATCTTCCTTTGGGCATGACTTCCCGGTCCGCAATGTTGAACTGAGGATAGAAG
This sequence comes from Pinus albicaulis, assembly GCA_034641835.2. Classification (NCBI taxonomy): domain Eukaryota; kingdom Viridiplantae; phylum Streptophyta; class Pinopsida; order Pinales; family Pinaceae; genus Pinus; species Pinus albicaulis. The sequence continues at coordinate 11,370 of JAXQQM020059860.1, read as the reverse complement.
AGATACCGCTTAACGAAATGAAGAATCTAGGTGCCAGCATGTAGATAAACAGAGTTGTTGTGATAGGATTTCATGCATGATCCTTCTCCTTCCATGCCATTGGGTAAACACCTTATGACCTCAAAGGCATCATGACTGCGTCTCAGGCAACCTCGGGCCATAACTCTCGTTTTCCTTACAGAAGTGGCGCACCTTTGGATGGAATGTGATCCAGTGGTTTCCTCCCCCACACCCTATGCGTGCTATTCTTCAATGGGAAAGGAGCATTCCCTTTCATATTTAGAATTGAGATTGCTCTCCCTCAATGCGTGATCATCCAACGTCAAGTTTCGTCATGGTATCTCCTCGTCCTGTGACCTGTGACAGTCAAACCACGATGTCGAACGCAGAAACATATACGTTTTCTTAGTATGCTCGACCTGTTAATTCTTACTGTGTTTTGTCCTGATGCTTGAAACGCAACGCTCCATCCACTTTGAATAATGGGCTCCTGCATATTAACCGCATGAAAAATCTCTCCATAGTGTGTATTAAGGAAGGCACGACATGGCCATTATATGTCACTCTCTCCTTGCAAAACGGATGTTTGGTGTTCAGCATTTTAGTCCTTTTGAAGTGCACTTATCAACCAGTATGGATCACGAGATTTCTACATGTGCTTGTGGTAAACCTTACTTCAAAAGCATTAACCCCCTGCCCCTCTTGAACTTCCACCACACCACGCGTTAAATATTTTCCACACGTCGAAGAGTAGATTATTGCGTTGTACTCAGAACTCCTTAGAATATTCGTAAAGTCAAAAGGATAATTAAACATTCATGCAATTTCTCCATGGCACCTTCGCACATTTTCAACTTACGATTTTACACGCATCTATTTGAGCCCGATTTCGCATTTGTGAGGTCACAGATTGAAAATATGATACGACGCCTTCCAAAGGGAAACATGAGAGCTTGATAAATTTATCCTTTTGATTAACCGCACTAAATGATTCCAACTAGGCACTATAACAAGTATAATGGAAACAGCAAAAAGGTAGCCACCCTCCATGCGGAACTTTAACGAGCACAAACGAGACATATATGCTTCCCATAATGGAAAGACAGGTGAAGAGCAGCAACATAGTTGGTAAAGGAACCTCCCAAACAACGGTCATCACTAGCGCTAAGACAGTTGTAACCAGCATCACCATAATCACCACCATCAAATATGCAACAAGAAAAGCTACCATGTCCTCTTGCAAATGAAGATGACCCATTGTATTCCCCCACAAGGGGTTATTTTTTCAAATGGATTTGCAAAGGATCACCTGTTGAAAGGGAAACATGGGGCCTCGCCAATCTGGGAAAGCTAAAATAAATATTGCAAAGCAGGAGGCTTCCTAAGATTACTTCTATGTGCAATATTGTGAGTGAATAGGAACGCAGCTGAAAAGTGATGAGTATGACTAGCCTTGCCATAATGAGGATGAAGTTTAATTGTTGTCATTCCTTTCATGAAGTTTGTAGAGTGTGTACAAATTTTCATAGCAATAGTAAGGATGATACGAACAAGCAGGATTTAAATCATGTGTCCACTGAGCTGGGGTTGGCATATGCTTTGTGGGATGCCTTTCAGGTTTACTTTCATCATCTACCAAATCCAAACACCTGTTTCAAGAAGATGCGTAGTTGGGGATGAGAACTTGGATCAACTGTAACCTCAAAGAGAGGAACGAATATGTTACCCAAAATATTTCGAAAAGATGGAGTGAGTCCTATCCCTTTATACACATTGTACAGTCGAGGAAACTGAATTAACCAGATGGCACTTTCGCTATATATCTCATTGTTAACAAAACCACTAGCCGACTGATTCCATTTTCTTTGTTTCCTTTCAGAAACAGATATCCCATATTTTTCCATCTGACATTCACTTACTTCCGGATCAGATCAACTTGTTTTGAAAGCTCAGCAAGAAAACAACCTTGAATGAGATTGTCTTGCTTTAGGGAAATTTTCTGAGTCTACTTTTTCCACATGGGTTATACTTCTGACTAGACTTATCAAATTGGTGAAATGTATTATTTTCTCATCCGGTTCTTCCTTCGATTCTTTATTTGGATAACATGTACCACACCATCCTCCATTTGACAATACTGCTCACTTGTTGGCGCATCCTTGTCATCCGCCTTAACGAGGTCTTCAACTGTAGCCTTAAGTCTCACCTCCACATGGGCAGGGGGCATGTCGATGAAAGTGTCCTGTTTCGCAACTGTGGCCTTGTTGTTTAGCTTCAGTTTCTTTCCCTCGGTGTGGTGATGACATTGATGGGTATATCGTTCGTGGGATTGACCTGTATGAAACATTATAACATCAATCAGTTCACAATTACCCTGTAGAGAATGATGCCCTTAAATAATTTACATGAGCTTGGTGGAGTATCCAAAAATAATTCCTAAATGATCCATGATGGAAGGGCTTCTAACGAATATACTTAATGCACGGAAAAGTTTCCATTCGAGTGTATGGATGACGATCCCCGCTCCCCACACATGGCGCGGCTGTGGCGAAAGTATCTCGTCATGGTGATGAGAAGACTTACGAGGGGCTGGGAATAGGTCACGGGGATGTCACTGGCTATAGGCCGGGTCAAAAACCCTAATGGCTAAGCGAGCAGAGGGGGACCCAAAATTTTGGGTGGTGTTGTAGCGGCTACAACAAATGGAGAACCACTGGTAGAATCTAGCATCACTGTCAACGTACCAACAATAGTCTTAGTCCAGATGGGTATGTAAGGGAAAATTGAACAAGCTGTGTGGGTATCCATTTTGTATTGCTTTGACCTTTACAGATGTGCCCAGTCCTTGTGCCTCAGCTAGGTCTCATTAATCAGAACGCGTCAAAGTGGAAGTTCACAGATGTCAATGGTTGGTTGATGATGTCGAGAGCAGGGCAGCGGGCTTATTATATTCAGAATTTTAAAATAAGTTTCTGGTGTTGCTCTGCTGCCAGCAGGCCTGGACAGTACCCTGGCAGAGTCACTTCAAGAAATCACAAATGTTGGTCCGCTGCCAGCGAGCCTGGTTAGTACCCCGGTGGAGTTGTTGCATCCTCTCTGCATAGGAAGCCTTTCTCAATCCTTTACCCTTATTTTTTCATGTGCTTGTAGCACTTATTTTCATGTGGTCGTGGCACTTATTTTGCATGGGTGGATGAGGGATCCTGACTTATTTTACGGGCAAGAGAGGTTGTTTCTTATTTGACAGAAACTGAAAGATATCCTAATTTGGGTTTGCCCTCATGCCAAGCCTTCACATCCCATCTACCACCCATAGGCGAAATGTGCAAAACAAATCATTAATATGTTTGAGAGTATGTTGGGCACAAGGTTCGGGTTATGGGCATAGGCCATTCACACTCGTTAGGGTTCCCCATAAACAACCGGCTTGTATCTCCCTGGCTAATGAATTTATACTCATAGGCATTATGTTGGGAACACGAATTTGATGACTTGTCTTGAGAGAAGCTGCCTCTTGAGGTAGCCACCGCAACCTCACGCAAATAATGGAGTTATGGTTTCAGAAATTGAGGAAAACAAGTGAACAAGGTCATCATGGTTTCAATGAGGGTTCATGCAGCAGCATGCAATGTACGGGAATTCTCCAAGCCACGTTAGTAACCAATGCGAATGATGCGAGGAATAAAGTGCACAATGCAATGTAACAAACAAGGCTTATGACACCATGCAATGCCATGTGTGAGAAGGATAAAATATTTACCGGTGGAAAACAAGGCAAAGCACATGCAGTGATTATCTGACATTATGCAGCAACAAGCATACTGAAAAAGCATGAGTGCAAAAATAAATGGAAAATTATAATGCATAAACTATTGACTGCAAGAAAAGACAGCAAGCATAATTTTAAACCCTAAAGTAAAACTTTCGCATGTAAACCTAATTAACAACTTGAACTAACAAATTTAATTAGCAAATCCTAGCTAGCCTAATCCTAAAACCCTATTTTAACTAAAGAGGCGGTCGAGTTATGTAAAATCAACTTTCCAGTGCAGCCACCGCATTAGTTCCCGCCCTGCAAGAACAACAATGTTTGCAATCAGAGCCAACATACAAAATCGTGCACCAACAACAAGACTTACCTGAAGAGCATGTGCAATAGCAAGAAGGTCGTGGCTACTTACTAGAGAACGTGCCAAAATGGATTGTGCTAGCTGAATTTCACTTTCATCCTAATACATAGAAATATGTATTTGAAACATAAAATCATTTATCAATGACACACATCCATCCACGCACAACCTTAGGTCCAACGGAAGCGGGGAAAAGCATTGCCTATTTGTAGGTATATTCATTGGATAGGATTCGTCAAACCCGCCGGGAATCTCATCATGATTTTGAGGATGATCACTTTGATAGACCCAAAAAAATAGGCATCCGCCAGGCGAATTTGAGATGCTTGCGAATCCTCTTGCAGAAACCCTAATTTTGAAAGCCCTGGTTCGAAGTTGTCCCTGGGTTTTGTTGAGGATGCGAGGATCCGAAGCAACCTTCAGTGGAGGCCGACATTCCTCACTGTCCTGGACAAGCTCCAGACCTTCGAGCGGGGGGCTTCCAAACTTATACAGTTTCATGAGATTAACTGACGAATGGGTGTGATCATCAATTGTAGTGATTTGAAAAGTGTCAATGGGCTTTATATCAATTCGGCCAAATGTTTGCGCATTGGCGGATTAACAATCCAATGTATCAGATTCTTTAGATTTCCCAGGATGGGGTGAATTGACCGGAAGATTTTCAGGCAGTAGAGAGGTTTTGCAAACATAACATGCTTGTGCCTGAGTGCAACTGGTACTGGCTAGGCAAAAACTTGAAAGATTAGAGATAATGGTCGATGTTTCCCTTCCAGTGAATAAATTAGGGTATATCAGTTGTTGCATATCGGCCATTAGGTGATAGAGATCTATGCTTAGGGAAAGATAACTCGACTGGAAGACCTGATCGGATGAGCTGACATCTGACGTGGTTATGCTGAGAGGCATGTGATACATGGGAACTGTCATTTCAAAAACCCTAATTCGAGGAACCCTACTTGGACTTGTTTGATGGGTCTCATCAGGATCGTAAGAACTTGAGGTAACAACTAGCAGAAGATGAATTGCTTCGATTTCCTGATGGGTCCTTGAATCCTTGCGACCTAGGGCAATCCGCGACCTGCGACCTCGGGAAATCCATTACCTGCGACCTACGACCTGCGATCCCGGGCAATCTGCGACTTGTGACCTTTGGCCATATCCCTTATGTATTTCTCTTTCGGAGATATCAAAACCTCATTCTCCGGAGGGCAGCCTTATCTCTCACCGCGTGAACCAGTAGCTTCTTGGTAAGTGCAAACTTCTTCGTCTGGGTCATCATCATAATTTCCCCATGTTACCTGCACGTGGACACACTAAATTAGCCATGTATAACACATTAAATTAGCCACATACACACACACACACACAAACACACACACACAGATATATATATATATATATATATATATATATATATATATATATATATATATATTGGGGCAGCAGAAAATTGCAGATGCATAAGGGAACATCGAAAATAAAATTAGGGGGTTTTAACAACTATCTGGGACCCCTGCTTGGTCCTGCTTTGTAAGAAATGTATGAAAAATTTGCGCATATTCACTATGAGCTTGTTTACTGGCGCGAACAAAGAACTTGAGATGCGAACTGATGTCTGTCATTCAACAGGCATGTAGGGTTAATTCTTACTTCACGTTTGCTCCCAACGGAGATGATGTTGAAACCAAAGAAGCTCCCATGTGTTGCTACGTGTTGGGATGGGCTACGATGTGCGACTCCAACAAAGCATTGCGAGGCTGCAACCTAACGAGGATTTCGATGATAATCTAAAAGTAATGGATTGTTGCTCAAAGGGGACATGTCTGAGCCAATCTGAAAATTAAAAGGGCAATATGTTGGGGCTCGTACTGTGTATTTGGTCACGCATTTTGCGCATCACAGCCAAACAATCTTCCAAAACGGTTTATGATGCACCGGAGGTAATCTTCAAACGTTCTCCAAAACAAAATTAGCTCCTTCAAAAACAAGGTTTTACACGCTCTTGCAATAATCCATTCCTTTTGGGACACAAATAACAACACATCCCTTCCTGTCAGGGGCTGATTTTGTATGAGGTTGCGACCATGGCGTGGAGGTCGCGTAGTCAGAGAGTCGCGCCAGGTGTGAATTCTTTTGGGCGCGACTCTGCAGCTTGGAAAGTTGGGAGAGGTCGCAGAGTCACAAATGACGTTGAGTCACATTCTTTGAGTCCTGAGAAGAGTTGCGACTACGTGACCAAGGAGAGGCTGCGACTTGGTTGGAGGTCACATGGTCGCATTTTGGAATTGGCCGCACTCATTACTGCTACAACAAACATGCAACTGCGCGGCTTGATCGGCCACTGCCTCCTTGTTGAATCGTGGTGAGGCATTCATCTTCGTCTGGGCATGATTTCCCGGTCCGCAATGTTGAACTGAGTATAGACGAGATGTCGCTTAATGAAATGAAGAATCTAGGTGCCAACACGCAGATAAACAAAGTTTTTGTGATAGGATTTCACGCATGATCCTTCTCCTGCCATGCCGCTAGACAAACACCTTACGACCTCAAAGGCCTCATGACTACGTCTCGAGAAACCTCAGGCCATAACTCTCATTTTCCTTATAGCAGCAGCGCGCCCTTAGATGGACTGGGATCCAATGGGTTCCTCCCCCACACCCTATGCGTGCTAGTCGTTAGTGGGAAAGGAGTGTTCCCTTTCATATTTAGAATCGAGATTTCTCTCCCTCAACGCGTTATCATCCAACGTCAAGTTTTGTCATGGTATCTCCTTTTCCTACGACCTATGACAGTCAAACCACGATGCTGAACGTAGAAACATATGTGTTTTCTTAGTATGCTCGACCTATTTATTCTTACTGTGTTTTGTCCTGATGCTTGAAATGCAACGCTCCATCCACTTTGAATAACGGACTCCTGCATATTAACCGTGAGGAAAATATCTCCATAATGTGTATTAAGGAAGGCACGACATGGCCATTATATGTCACTCTCTCCTTGCAAAACGGATGTTCGGTGTTCAACATTTTAGTCCTTTTGAAGTGCACTTATCAACCAGTATGGATCACGGGATTTCTACATGTTCTTGTGGTAAACCTTACTCAAAAGCATTAACCCCCTACCCCTCTCGAACTTCCACCACACCACGCGTTAAATATTTGCCACACATCGAAGAGCATATTATTGCGTTGTACTCAGAACTCCTTAGAAGATTCGTAAAGTCAAAAGGATAATTAAACCTTCATGCAATTGCTCCATGGCACCTTCGCACATTTTCAACTTACAAGTTTAGATGCATCTATTTGAGCCCGATTTCGCATTTGTGAGGTCACATATTGAAAATATGATATGATGCCTTCCAAAGGGAAACATGAGAGGTTGATAAATTTATCCTTTTCATTAACCGCACTAAATGATTCCAACTAGGCACTATAACAAGTATAATGGAAACAACAAAAAGGAAAACACCCTCCATGCGGAACTTTAACGAGCACAGATGAGACATATATGCTTCCCATAATGGAAAGACAGGTGAAAAGCAACAACGTAGCTGGTAAAGGAACTTCCCAAACAACGGTCATCACTAGCGCTAAGACAGTTGTAACCAACATCACCATAATCACCACCATCAAATATGCAGCAAGAAAAGCTACCATGTCCTCTTGCAAAAGAAGATGACCCACTGTATTCCCCCACAAGGGGTTCTTTTGTCAAATGGATTTGCAAAGGATCGCCTGTTGAAAGGAAAACATGGGGCCTTGCCAATCTGGGAAAGCTAAAATAAATATTGCAAAGCAGGAGGCTTCCTAAGATTACTTCTATGTGCAATATTGTGAGTGAATAGGAACGCAGCTGCCAAGTGATGAGTATGACTAGCCTTGCCATAATGAGGACGAAGTTTAATTATTTTCATTCCTTTCATGAAGTTTGTAGAGTGTGTAAAAATTTTCATAGCAATAGTAAGGATGATACGAACAAGTAGGATTGAAATCATGTATCCACTGAGCTAGGGTTGGTGTATGCTTTGTGGGATGCCTTTCAGGTTTACTTTCATCATCTACCAAAGCCAAACACTTGTTTCAAGAAGATGCATGGTTGGGGATGAGAACTTGGATCAAATTTAACCTCAAAGAGAGGAACGAATATGTTACCCAAAATATTTCGGAAAGATGGAGTGAGTCCTATCCCTTTATACACATTGTACAGTCGAGGAAATTGAATTAACCAGATGGAACTTTCACTGTATATCTCATTGTTAACAAAACCACTTGCCGACTGATTCCATTTTCTTTGTTTCCTTTCAGAAACAGATATCCCATATTCTGCCATCTGACATTCACTTGCTTCTGGATCATATCATACTTGTTTTGAAAGCTCATCAAGAAAACAACCTTGAATGAGATTGTCTTGCTTTAGGGAAATTTTCTGAGTCTACTTTGTCCACATGGGTTATACTTCTGACTAGACTTATCAAATTGGTGAAATGTATTCTTTTCTCATCTGGTTCTTCCTTAGATTCTTTATTTGGATAAATATGTACCACACCATCCTCCATTTGACAATACTGCTCACTTGCTCCTTCCCCTCACCTGTTGGTGCATCCTTGTCATCTGCCTTAACAAGGTCTTCAACTGTAGCCTTAAGTCTCACCTCCACATGGGCAGGGGGCATGTGGATGAAAGTGTCCTATTTTTCAACTGTGGCCTTGTTGTTTAGCTTCATTTTCTTTCCCTGGATGTGGTGATGACATTGATGGGTATATCGTTCGTGGGATTGACCTGTATGAAAAATTATAACATCAATCAGTTCATAGTTACCCTGTATAGAATGATTCCCTTAAATAATATACATGAGCTTGGTGGAGTATCCAAACATAATGCCTAAATGATCCATGATGGAAGGGCTTCTGACGAATATGCTTAATGCACGGAAAAGTTTCCATTCGAGTGTATGCATGACGATCCCCCCTCCCCACACATGGCGTGGCTGTGGTGAAAGTATCTCGTCATGGTGGTGAGAATAATTACGAGGGGCTGGGAATAGGTCATGGGGATGTCACTGGCTATAGGCCATGTCAAAAACCCTAATGGCTAAGCGAGCAGAGGGGGACCCGAAATTTTTAAAATACCCAAAATTTTGGGTGGTGTTGTAGCGGCTACAACACATGAAATACTGGATTAACTGAGAGTTTAATTCAACTTTGTTTATCATATTGTATCACTGTTGGATCCATCTGAGAACTAAACAAACCAACCAGAATCTTCCTTATCCATATGGCGTCACATGCAGCCTGACTGGTTGCCCTGTACTTTGCCTCAGCTAGACTGAGTGCCACAGATCTCTGCTTCCTGCTGTACCAAGAAACTGTTGTTGATCCTATGTTGAATACCCCTCCTGATGTGTTATTTCTGTCTGATGGACTGCATGCCCAATCTGCATCAGTGAAGCCTTGAAGCTTCACTCCCTCAGTCCGTCTATACCATAATCCATACTTTGTAGTGCCCCTGATATATCTCAAGACATGCTTCCCCGCCTTCAAAAAGAGCTTGGACGGCTTAACCATAGCTTGACTCAGTTGGTTAAATGTGTAGAAAATTTCTGGTCTGGTGTTCACCAAGTACGTTAGTGAACCCACAAGATTCCTATAAATAGTAGTGTCTACTACCTCACCTGAAGTAGCATCTTACTTCCTCTAGTTTCCTGGAAGAGGAGTCTCCATGGGTTTATAGCTCTCCATCTGAAACTTACTCAGAATAAATTTGGCATACTTGCCTTGAGAAACAAATAGCTCACCATCCCGCTGCCATATTTGCAAACCAAGGAAATAGTGAAGGAGTCCCATGTCCTTCATCTCAAACTCTCTTGCAATAAATTATGAGCTACTCATCACCTGTCAAAATTAGATCATCAACATAAAGTACGATAATCAAGAGCTTACCATCAACCACAATCTGGTACAGGTTCACATCCGCTTCACTCTTCGTGAAGCCCAACCCAGTGAAATAGTTGTCAATCATGGTGTACCAACCACGAGGTGCTTGCTTCAGCCCATACAGTGCTCTCTTGAGTCTGCACACATGTGACTCACTGTCAATGGTCTCCAAACCTTTTGGCTGCTCTATGTACACTTATTCCTCAATAAATCCATTGAGAAATGCAGTCTTCACATCCATATGATGTATCTGCTACCCCATCTGCGCTGAGAGTGCAAGGATATATCTAATCGATGAGTACCTCGCAATCGGTGCAAAAGTTTCCTCATAGTCAATCCCCTCAATTTGTGAGAATCCCCGAGCTACAAATCTAGCCTTGTACTTTTCCACACTCCCATCTGCTGCCTGCTTCACCTTATAGATCCATCAATATCCAACCATTAATTTTCCGAATGGTCTTGGGACAACTTCCCATGCACTTTTCTTGACGATGGAGTCATACTCCTCAACCATGGCATCAACCCAAATTGGTTGTTGCACTTCTTCCTCAAAGGAGGATAGTTTTGTCACAATACACTTTCTCATAAGAGCCATGTATCTAGTAAACCTATCTGGAGACTGTATTTGTCTGCGCAGTGAAGTAGGTGCTCCTACATGCTCTATCGCATCAAGTATCAATCTATCAGCTTCCATGGTGCGCCTTCTACCATTTCTGGTGGATGGCTCTGCATGATTTTTTTCTGCCACTCCATGATCCTCCGCATGTGGCTTCTCCACATATTAAACTCATTATTCTTGTTGTTGTTCAAACACAAAAGAAACTATGCTGAAAGAAATCCAAAAGTTGCAACAAAGTAAATCTAAATCAAATTACATCAACTTATCTTCTGATCCCTCATCATTAGTCCAGCTATGATTTTCGGAGGTAACCATAAACAACTTGAGTAACTTGATATCTAACTTGCAGAAAGTAAACTAATATCAAACTACACATTCATAATTCAATCCCTCACCATCAGTCCAGCTGTGGCTTTCGGAGGTAACTGAAGATGTCATGAGAAATTTAATATATCTAACTTGTAGAAAATAAACTAATATCAAACTACACATTCATAATTCAATCCCTCACCATCAGTCCAGCTGTGGCTTTCGGAGGTAACTGAAGATGTCATGAGCAATTTAATATATCTAGCTTGCAGAAAATAAACTAATATCAAACTACACATTCATAATTCAATCCCTCACCATCAGTCCAGTTGTGGCTTTCGGAGGTAGCTGAAAATGATATGAACAATTTGATATAT